>UESW01004929.1:0-254865 GCA_900491605.1 Calamus simplicifolius | reverse complement strand
AATAAAATATTCATAACATTTTTATCTTTTTTGCATTAATCGTATTCCAAACATTATTAATAGTTACGCTTATAATACTTCACACTGTATTCATGAAAATAACCAAATATATATAGTTAACATGAAAACTTTTATATTTTTAAAATTGGCATCAGAAAATATTACTTCTATAACTTTTAATTAAACATATTCATATGGCATGGGAAGAAATGTTTACTTCCCTTCTAAATGTGTTATGAAGTGACACTCCAAGTTGATTGGTTGCGTTCGCCTATAGTCATTAACAATATAATAACCTAATCATATGACCTTTGTTTGTTTGTTTGTTTTTTTTTTTTTTTTGATAATGACAAAGGGGAGACCTAATGCCTTAAAATAAAACTCATTGAGCATCTGCCCTAGCTAATTTATATAAAAGAGTTGAAAATTTAAAGACTCAACACTTTTGCTCGTAAAATATTGTTGTCCAGTTTGCTAGGAAATTAATAATTACCTGATTTTTCTCTCTATAAACAAGTTTGTACTTCAATCGGAAGGATAACATGAAAGTCCTTCAAGAAAGGATGAAAACATGTTGATGAACCTATTAACTAAGATATCATTGTTAGAATCTCCTTTCAGTACTATTAGCTTGCATTCCTAGAATTGGATTCCTAAAAATGCATTGACACTACCTTTGCCTCATGCAAGGCCCCAATCAACTTAGCTAATGGTACCAAATTGGTGCACAATAGAATAAGCATGGCATAAAAAATCTTCTCCTCACAATCTCAATTATAACTCCTGCACCAGCAGTATCTACATGAACTGATCAGTCAAAGTTTATTTTACTGAACCCTGATTGGAGGCCACCCATGGCATAAATTTCAAAGAATCCATAGTTTCATGTGGAGAAGTACCCAGAGATGTAGATCAACATCAAATAATACATTGCTTAAAAGAATCCATTCCTAAGCCTGACCTAATGCTAGTCTAGCCAGACATGAAGCATTGAAAAATTTTTTCCTAAAAATAAAACCCATTTCAGCCCTTCCATATCCACTATAAGTTATAACTTACAAGGATTTGATCCTCTTTCATACTTTCGTTTCTTAGTTTTTGGAGAAGAAAGTCTCAAGCCTACTGTAAAGAAAGCATTTTAAAAAAAGTTAATGACTGAAGAAGAGCCATATCTTAGTAGGCTCAGTACAATAAATAGAATATGCTTTATTGTTTCAGTACTAGACCCATATCGATGACATTATGATGAAATACTTGAAATTCTGATAGCCAACACATTTGAAGTGGGGAGCCTATTATTTCACACCTCATGATTGGCACTGAAACTTCCATATTGAAGCAAACTCAACAAGCCCTTGATTTAGCTCTACTTCATTCATTGCCAAGTATCTTCTACAAAGAGTTTTGATTTATAACCTTCACCCCAACACAGAACATCCTAGTTGTACTAGCCTTTGCTAAGATTCCTTAAAAATAATAAAAAAAAAGGAGTCTTTAGTAAGAGGAAAATGACAAGGCTTCTTAAATGCAAATCTAGTAAGAAATTAAGTATAAACCAAACTTAGTCAAGTGATCAGTAGTTTATCAGTCCCATGCAAAAACTTATTCAACTTCTACCTCGTAAAGGAAAAGTTCCTCGGTCCACTATATTGCCTGTGCATGTAATTAAACATTTATCTCAAGAATAGTAACCTAAGGCATAATTTATTATAAAGTCAGCTAGGTTCGTGGTGGCATGGTATGTACCTACCTTAAATACTCATGAATTCCAAGAACAGCTATGCAACCATAACCATAGAGGCCTATGCAAAAATATACTTTTTGTTTTCAAATTTTTAATTATTATAAGTTAGACTCTCATATTTTAGAAATATTATATTTTTAACATTTTATTATATGAGATTAATTTATTGATATAATAGCTAGTACGTCAAATTGATTCAAACACATGGATTGATTGAGAAGTAGCGCATAAGTTATTCATCAATTTTATGCATTTAATGAAATATTAGGATTGCAAATATTCTTTAAAACATATGAAGTTAAATCGTAAGAATTAAAGTTTGAAGAACAAACTAAATTTTTAGTAAAAGTTTTAAGGCCCAAGAGCACATTTCAACTAAAAGCTTATTAAGAAATGAAATTAATTTTTTAACAAAAAAAAAGTAATGATTTGAGTGTAAAGAATCTCGTAGGCTTAATCATGCCAGCAAAATATGCAAATATGAAAGAGTTTGATTTGATCCCCTCTTGATGATTTTTTTCATTAAGATTAGCCCTCTTCGCAGCATAACCCAATTCATCTTCATTTGTGTGGCACCATGCTTATAGTATTTTTCTTCTCCTTCTGTATGCAGGTGTTATCATTCTTACTTCAATCAATTCATCCGTCAGAAATTATAGTTTGGCTATACAGAAAACTGAGCATTATTTTCACCGCATCAAAGTATATAAAAAAGATAAAAAAAATGAAGTTTCTTGACTGGAGTAAGACTAATTGCAATCCAATTCCAAGATCTTCTCTCAAGGGGTGAATTGAGGAAAATGACCATAAACTAGTATGGCTAGGTAAAAGAGAGGTTAGCTTTTATGATTAAAAAATTTAAATAAATAAAAAATATCACTACTTTGAATTGTAAAGTGGGTCACTCTACGAACCTAAAGGGTAAGTGCAGGACACCTGAATGACTGTTTTGAGTCATCTCTCCCAATGTAGCCTCTAGCGTTTCCCACACGCGACTGAGGACTCAACTACCAAGGCTCCCCAGATTTCAAAAATTAAGGAAAATAAAAAACAATGAAACTTAGAAGGAGAGGGGAGGGGGAGAAGAGAGCCTTATCCAAAGTGGGGAAATCAGATGCAGGCTAGTTGATAGACAGAAGGACCAAGGCCGAAAAATTTGTCAAAGAGAAGAGTATCCCAAGAGTCACAATCCATAGGTCCACTGAACCGACTGATTGACCTAATCATTTAAATATATTTTAGAGAAAGTATTTATTCATACATTTATTCTAGAATTATGAACACTAACGTGCCTTCCATGGAAACCATTCCTTTTGTTAAATCTATCAGATGACTCCTAACCATTTGTTATATTGGGACAGATGTTAGAAGACTGAACTGGCCACAAAATTTTATATAGCACGAGTTCAGGGTTGATGCATGGGTTCCATTCAGGAACGTGTATGGTTATTCTAAATCACTGCCTGCGGCCATGTTGGTGAGATATCCAACAAATGGGCATAATTAATTAATAAAGTGGTTAGATTTTTTATAAAAAAATGATTCATAATCACAGCATTTTTCATAAATATTATTGTAGAGGACCGTATTGCCGCATGTGGCTTTAAAAGTATGATTGAGAAATAATGTATTTCTAATATTAGAAGGCGCTCATTTAAATTACATAAAAATATATCTCATGTTGCATGACTTTGAGTGACCAATGCAATTTATACAATACATATGGATCAGCACGGGGTACTTTAGTTGCATGAAAGTCAAAAAAAAAAATTTATCGATATTCTAAAAATTTATTTTTTTAATTTTGCATGATATATATATATATATATATATATATATATATATATATATATATATATATATATATATATATATGTGTGTGTGTGTGTGTGTGTGTGTTGTCCAACATGCAAGTTGGTTGAGCCAGCTAGCACTCCTCTTCGTTAATGGAGAGATCTAGGATATGAACTCTTGGATGGAATTTTGTAGTAGAATCCATATTATATTTTTCAAAGAAGAAAATTTCTAGTGGATGTTTAATATTGAGGACATGCATCACACTGGTATTAATTTTGAGGACTGATGGGATATTTTTTTTATATATGTCTTGCATGCATTAAGAGAGGGAGGTTAGGTTTTATCATCCAGTACTAATTTTAATGACTGGAGAAAGATTTGTACCCCTTCCACTAAAAGTTGGAGGCTTGGTTTCGTTGCCTCTTAGAAATAAGGATCGATGCAATCACTGTTTCGGTGATGGGAGCTAGAAAGATTTTTATGCCTCGTGGCGGCGGGCAGGCGTTTACTTTTTTTCATCTCACAGATGTCAATTTAGCTAATGTCTGAAATTTCGATTAAAAAATATGATCAAACTTTAGGGCAGATTTGACAACTGTACAAAAATAAAAAAATGTGTCAATTGTGTTCAAATCCGTTGCGCTTGATGCTCTTTTCAGTATTTTTCAGAAAATATTTTTCAAAAAATTATTTAAACAACCAAAAAATAAGTATCATTTTTCATGATATTTATTTTTTTGATAAAAGGAATAAAATATGAATGAATATTACATATAATTTTTTCTTCCTTCCCCTACCAAATTGTTGAAAATGAAAGAGGAAGTTGAAAAATAAAAGAAAAAAAGTTTTTACTCTCATCTCTTTCAACCAAACAAAGAGTCAAAGAAAATTTATAAATTAGGATGTCTCGCATTTCTAGATGCTAAGCAATTCATAGCTTAGTTTCAATTGTAAAAATGATTGGCTTTAAAGGAAAAGAGAATTTTGTCTAGATTTATCGAGGTTTGTCATGTAATCAATTGAAATTTCCTAGGATTTTACCTATAAGAGGATCCTTTGTTATAAACATATTAAGCTTCTAGGCTCTACTATACTATCAAATAAAGGTCTTAGTTGGTACAACTGAGTGGCTATTCATCAGCTACCTATAATTTATAAGCTTAATGGCTCAGCTCAGCAAGCCCAATACATACATACATACATATGCATGCACATATTCATATATAGAATAAAGAAAAAATTTTAGTCTAAATAAAAGTTCATAACATATATATATATATATATACATCATATTTTATCTTATTTCTACTTTTTAGACATATGACTCGTATATTAATCGGCATTAATTTATACTTATCATCAATATTTTAAACATATACAAATAATTTATAAATCAATTATTCAAATATTTTAAATTTATAAATTTAGAATAAATCATAACATAATCAAGTAATTATAACAAAAATCCATATGCATATAAATTTTCAAAATTTAATAGATCGGCCACATAATATAACATAAACACATGAGAAAACGCAATTCAAATTTTACATGTAAATAAGCATATAAAATCATTTATAAATTCACATGTAAAGAAAATTCACTTTTGCTCCAGCACAAATGGCTCCAAATCAAGAACGGCCATTCAATGAAGCCAAACGTTACATATCCCTTGGCCCCTTCGATCAATATATCTTAATGGGGACGTTAACAACTTCACCCGAGAGTGCGGCGTTCATGGTGCCAGCCCTCCATGATGGTGACTAGTTTTCTAGAGCACATGTTTAATATGGACGGTTCCTTGGCTTGCGACCAGCTTACGTTTGCGTAAAGATTGTCACGGATTCTAGAGTGCAGTCTACCATGAAATTTGTCAGCGCCGCATTTTGGGTTGATCCCATCCGCATGAAATATTTAAGGTTAGGAGCTGGAAATTTTTGAGATGGATGACCCCAAAATGCTATCACCATCAACAGTATGGGTGCCGACCATTGACTGAAACTAGTGATTAATCAACATATTTTGTTTGTGATTGCCATGGAGTAGTGGTGGACATCATATAACATCCAAGCACATTGATGGAAAGACAAAAGGATATCACTATATATATATATATATATATATTATTTAGGATAGGTAGTAAAGATAAAATTTAACTGCTCCAAAAGAATTCTAATTAAATAATTTCATATATTGCAAGGGCTTTAGTGAGAAATTTATAAATAAATAAATGAGCTCCATCTATCTAGGATGCATAAAAGATGCTTCAAGAGGGAAAGAGAGCTTGGAGAACGTGAGTGAGAGAGATCTTTCTATAGCATGTGAAAGTAATGGTTCAACTTGCATAGTTTGATTTATCATGAAGCACCGATTAAAATTTTTTAAAAGGTTTCAAAAAGATACGTGAAATTCTACAAAAAAAAAAAAAACTGAAACTTTTACTTGAAATTCTTGAAATATACTAATTGACTATACCAATGCTTTTACCGTGATATCCTTTATTGGCATCAAAGGCATAGTTGGATATTTTTGTGCCTTTTAAATATCTATAATGATGTCTATGACCTTGATTAATCTACTAGCTTTAGTTGTATAGTGATTTTTTTTTTAATTATTATTATAGTGCTTGTATAGGCTTGTTAATTTTTATGATAGGATAAAACCATCGCACAGAAGATATATTAAATGAAAATTAGCATAGATTGATGCATGTATTAAAGATATATTAAAACCCATACTTTCATTGAATGTATCTCTTCTCTCCAATATATGTTTCACTATAATATATACGGTCAGAAAGGTGATTGAAAGAGCTTTTCATCATATATATATATATATATATATATATATTGCTTGAATTAGATTAATATATAGAAAGTTGTGATTTTTTTGAAATAGAAGGATAAAGCCAATGCTCAAAAAAAAAAAATTACAAGCCATGCCGTGTTGGGCTGCAAACACGTCGCACCGCGCTCGTGTTGCACATGCCGACGCGTTGGGCCCCTGCAGCCCGTGGTGGCCTCAATCTTTTTTAAGTAGAAAAAGAAGGGGAAGAAACCTGAAAAAAAATTTAGAAAAAAAGGAAGAAATAAAATCTGAAAAATCTGAATCTTTTCAGCATTTTTGTTGAAAATTTTTTTGGAATGCATCTTTCTTTATAACTAGTTAGGTTATGAGTTGCGTAATTAACAAATTTTTTTTAAAAAAATATTTTATAAACAAAAATATTTGTGCATAATAAACTAATAAGGTAAAGTGATTAAAACATTTGTTGTGTAATATGATTATTTGCTATGTGATTTTTTTCTTTACATATCCATGTTGGATTGCCATTATTATTGCTGCAAAAACTAATTATATTAATGTTTGATTGTCATTATATTCTAATTATTCTGGAAGATTAAATTGTCAGGTCCTGTTAATATTTCATATCACTCACTAGCTAAACTTGCTAGGTCATGGAATTGTCTTTAGAATTCCTTGCATTGCTGTAATATTACTATATAATATTTCTTATGATACAGTGAGTATGTCTACGGGCTTTTATCTAAAAAAATAAAGAGTAATTAACAACTGTCTTCATTGAACCAATTCCTTCTTTATTCAGAGCTATCAAGGGATCAACTTAACAATTGTTTTCTTCTCTCTCAAAAACAGCTGTTCTATTTTCAAAAGATCTATCAAGTATGTTAGCTAAAGATAAAGGATCTTTAGTGTGATGGTTGCAACAACTTTTAGTTGAATATTACTGAATAAGTTTACTCAAAGAAAATTATTATTGAATGAATAATGGTAAGATAGTAGTAGTAGTAGTAGTAGTAGTAGTATTGCAGCGTGTTGCTTCATAGATTTGGTTGACAACAATATGTATTCTAAATGGGGGGTAATGTGAGGGGTGCTCAACCGAGAGAAAAAAATTTACATCCTAATACATGGCATCAAGAGATTGGTGCAATTCATGGAGTGTCACATAAGACTAGAACCCATATCATTAAAATATTAAACTCATCAAGTTTTTCTCAATATGTATACATATGATAATGACTGAATTCGTGATATTATACAGGATGGATTTATTAGTGGCAGGAAATTGTCACGGAATTCTTATTAAGAAATAGAGATGATGATGAGCAGGACTATTTCTTATGGCTGAAGGAAGATATATATATATATATATATCTATGCCTAACACCAAAAGTTGGTGACGTAGTTATCTCACAACTGTCAATGGAAATAATATGTGAACTCTTTGATTGAAAGGCTCGTTGGAATGGTTGGTGCCAGGAATATTGGACGAGCATTGAAAACGTGTCAAAAGAGTGCAGTTTTTAGATATCTCTCACGTTTCTTTTGATGCATAAATTGGGTTGACATCGAATCCTCAAATTTCTGGTTGTTCATCAAATCCTTTTCACTAGATTTTTATAATTGACAATTTCAAATCTGCCGTGACTTAGATAATAGAAATTTTGTACGACTTCAATCATGCATAGCATCCATTGCCATTTTGAATAAGTCGTTTGTTGTCTAAATCATTGACATAATTTTGCCAAAAGATCTACAGTTGGGGGACACGCTTGGAGAGAAATTATCAAAGATTGTTACCTAACATCATTATTTAACCATAAAATTATTGTACTGAAATCTCGCTCCATCCATATTTTAAGAAACTAAAATATCGATAGGACAGCTATAAAACTTTATGAAACTCTTTCTAATTTCATAATTTGCTGCCTCAGTGACTAAGGATGTATCAAAAATCTAATGCAAAGCGAGTATGTTCGATGTGTGTACGTCAAATCATCTCTCATATCGATACTGATATTGTATACATCCAGTATAGCAATATACTAATTGTTACAATATATCTTGAAATCAAGATATTTATTAGATAAAAGCAAAGTTATATATACAATTTTTTCAAAATGATCATGAATAAGAAATGTATTTTCATTGTAAACACCTTTATCAAAATTATAGTACATTTTTCATTTATGATTTGATGTAGATTCCATTTCCAAATGAATGTGAATTTCTACATCTATTTCCAGAGATGGTCAAATGCAATGGTAACATAACAAATGATAAAGCCTCTTGAGAAGATGTATACCTTGAGCTTCCTTTAATTGGAGCAAGTTGGCCACTCTTCCATCAAGCTAAGCATGCATCAACTTGGGCAACTTCAACATCACCAAAAAGAATGGTGTACATGGTGCCAACCAGCCCCATCTCAAGCATTGAAACTTAGTTGGCATGATGTTGACTAGTTCAGACACATGCTTAATATGTGATTTCTTGACTTGAACAAATTTGCTGCTATGCAATTCAATAAGAGATTCAACATTTAGGTTGGGCAAGATCCAAGGCTACCATAAGTTCTGAAATTATTTAGATCTAAGAGTAGGTATAGGGAAGAGAAAAGGTCAATTAAGCTAGGGACCATAAATGAATTTAGTCGACACCACATCTTGGACTTATGCCACTTGAAAATTAAGCCTAGGGTTTGTATCACCGGTCAGTTTGAGATGGAAACCACAAAAATGGCCATCACCTCTATGAGCATGCTTTTTAACTAGTGAAGTATTGATTAGCACAATAATTTTGTATGAGATTTTAATAATATATACTTCTCTATCATGGCATTGTCAAACATAACAAGAAGTCAGATAGGATGAGAACAAGAGATATCAAAAAGGCAAGCTGAAAGTTGGAGTGGTGGGGTGAGTGGATGAGTTTTCTTTCCTACTTTCTACAAAAATCAATCAAAAAGGCCATGTTGATCCTTCTTTGGAGAAGGGCCATCTAAAACTAAGAAATGGACTCACTAGGTTGTTATAGTATATTATTGCATATTTACCCGTGGCCTTCTCATATTTCCTCAAAAAAAGAGGAAAAGATAACCAATCAGTTGATTTGTTTAACCATTAAATAATGCAACCAGCTATGACATTGATATATAATTATTATATCCCAATCCATCATCTAGGCTGGACACTGATACGACCCATAACCCTCATATAACCATAGGAATTAATCAAGCATATCGGCTATATTAAACTTCCTATATAAGTATATTATAAGTTTACCAAACTTTAACTGTAATTATAGTAAATTTAGATAATGCTTGGTATTTAATTGAAATTATTCTTTAATGAATATTGATTAAATTTTAGGCTTTGGATAATTCTTAGGGTTACATCTTGCATAATCCCTAGAGTTGCATCAAGGGATTTTGCAGTCGTGTCATGTATTCAACTTAGATCGATGATGGGTTAGGGTATAAGACAGCTTTGCTCTTTGGTAAAATAAATTTGAATATGGTTCCAGTGTTACCCCCAAATACTCAGTGAGGCTTCCATTCAATTTAATTCTTAAAAATAATACATGTGTACACAAGAATAAAAAGTAGAAAATATTTGTTCATCTTATTCTTGGATTTATGTTCATTAGTTACTGCGATAGCATATTTCAGCCTTATATATATTAAATGTATATAATTCGTTCAAAGATTTATTGGATATTTTTGGCCTTGAATGTTATAGTTAACAGGCTAGACCAAAAGTGTTGGCTAAAAGTGTTGAGTATAAGCTTAGCAGGAGAAAATAGAAAGTATGAGCAGAATAGACTAAAGAGTTATTGGACCAACAAGAACATCAAAATGTAGAACCAGCAAGGAGTTATAGCCAACTTAAGAAAAGAAAATCTAATTATTTGTCTCATTTCTAATTTTACCATTGCAAGTAATGAAAGAAAAAATTTAGCATGCCCCACTTGAATCTAAACAATTATTCGATCAACAGTTAGAAGAAAGAATTAAAATATATAGCACCGTGTTGGATAAATTGGTTATAGAATTCAGCTCCAACCTTCCTTGAAAAAGATATGAATTGATTTGAACCCAAACTAAATATGAGAATACTAAATCATGGTATGTGCCTGGATCCAAATCTTAGACTTCACTATGTCCAGCCAGAAAAACATAAGATAATCTAGATTTGAGTAGACCAAATATTCTGGTTCTAGCTCAATAAATTAGTACTTTGTTGTTTTGTAGAATTCTATATATATTGCTGCTACACATGCTATGACCATAATAATAGCATCACATAATGGTCATGAAAGCTGCAGTCTGATGCCATTATTATGCATATGATTTGTTAATGAGTCCCCTTATGTTTGCCGAGTTGTGAAATATCAGCTATCACCATCACCATTGCTCTGTTGAGTTGGGCTCTCTTCCCCTCCCAATTCAGAAGTCTTGAAAGTCTGGACTGTGGCTTCTTGGGCTCCAATTGTTGAACAAGTTCAAGTCTTAATATCATAGGAAGGATAAGTCTTTGTGCACCGGCCTCCGATGCATAAAGCACGTATGATGCGTACGGATTAGTCATGCGTTTGTGCCATCATACGTGTAGTAAGCTTCACGGCCCATTAGGCCGCAGCATGTACGGTGACATAGGCGCGCGGTTAATCCACGCGTCTAATGTGTGCTTTATGCATCGAAAGCCGGTGCACAAAATCTTTTTTATCATAATCAAAACCCTTTTCGGTGCACAAAATCTTTTCCATCATAATCAAGACTTTTCTTGTCTTAATATCGTACTGGTCTGCAACTCTTCGGAAAGAATTAAAAAAAAAAAGCAAGAAGTTTGCAGTCCATTGAGGCAATGAAACATGCGAAGCAGAGTCTATTACGAGCACATGGGTATTCTAAGGGTCTGCACACTCCTTAATTCCCTAGTTTGAAGTATTAGATAGTGAGTGAGGTGTTGATGATGGTTCAGGTTCAGTTTGGATCCAAGCTGCAGACTGAGCAAGATAATCCAGTCTGGATCAAATAACCAATAATAACTTAATAATAATATTAATTTATTCAAAAGTTCTCCAACATCTTTTTCCTAGTCAATTTATAATAATAAAATGAAACATTCAAGAAAATAGCGTTATTTTCTTTGTTGTGATCCTAAGAAAGTTTAGACAAAAGGACCATCATCAACCCTTCTGCACAAATTATTGGTTCTAGTTTACTTTAATTTGATGATTTGTATATAAACGCAAAAGCTGATGCTTGACACCTAGTATGAAGTGTGTCCATGTTATGTGTTAATGCCAAATCATCGTCCTCGAACGTCTGTGAACGTCCGATCGCCTCCTCCAACGAGCCTGGAATCTTTCGGCGAGCTTCTCTCGGTCAGAAGCCTGCAAAAAGTTTCGAGAACCAAAGATTCCGGCAAGGACCCTCCGATGCTCAAGTCAATGCTCTGTGCAACAGCCGTGAGCTTGAGAAAACTCGAAAGAGAGAGAAAGGCTTGGAGCTCTTTGTGAGTAAGAATGAGCGTTTAAGAGTATAGTGAGTTGAGTTGTTATGGTTGTTCTTGGAGTTACCTGGTCGGGGGTCTCTCTTACCCATTTTATTGGTGCTTAGAGACTGCCAATTTTGGGGCTGATCACTTGTTAGAGCATTGATGATGAGGGCAGCACAGTGGGACTAGCCTCCATGTGATTTGTCAAAGCTACAGGCCGTGTTTCGTCAGAGTAGGTGGCTGCAGCTGGTTGGCAGGTGCTGTTTGGCTTGAACAACTATTGCAGGTTGCTGCATGGCGTGGCCGACCGTTACGGTGTTTACCAGACGTGTCCCCCACGCCACCATTTATTGCCTTGTGTGGATAGTGGGGAGACGGGCACGTGGGCCTCGCAACATGGCCATAGGGGCACCGCCCAGGTGACCGAGCTGGGCCCCACTCGGAAGGCCGCAAGGAAGGGTAGTGGTCCCCACCCCCATGCCTTTAAATTGCTGCATGGGGAAGGAGGGTAGTGGTCCCCACCCCCATGCCTGTGAATGTGGACCCATGCACGTAACTTTCAAAAGGGCAGCCACCTTTCACGTGGGTGTGTTAAAGCCGTGCAAGGAGCAAGTGTCAGGAGTCTCCATCTGGAGATGGAGCCGAGGCTGAAGGGCCAAGGGGTCGAGGGTCGAGGGCCGGGGCCGTGGGGCCGAGGCCGAGGCCGACTCCAGTGGTCAAGGCAAACCCGAGAGCCAACTGGATCCGACCATGGGGAGATTACTACTGCCCATGGGGCTCATTGGCCCCATCAAATGTCCCCTACACTCCTGAGCTTATGCGACCACGCGCCTTGCATCCGCCAAGCGAAAGGAATGTAGAGCTCTTTATCTTTGCACTTATTTTTTCTTTTTAGTTTTGGCTTTGACTTTTCATCTGCCTTGCATGGACATTTGCGTGTCCTCTGGAGTTGCGCACCTGCCTGCTCAAAAAGCTTTAGGCAATGTTGGAGGTAAATTGATTACCTTAGACTAGCAGCCAGTGATCCTCTCCCGATGCAGAGTTCGAGAGTGGATGCCCGTTAGCTGTGAGTCAGGAGTTGACCTCTCCCGACTGTGAGCTGATTGGGTCTTCATGGCCGGTTGGGAGCAGCTAACCTCGTCAACTGTAAGCTGGGGCATTGATCTCTCCCAATCGTGAGCTGACTTGAGGCTTCTTCTTGGATGGCTGAAAGTGACCAGTATTATGTTATAACTATATAATTTAAACAAAGGTCCTACCCGATTGGCCATTGGCCGTTGAAGTAGAGTTAGAGTCGTTGAAGCTAAAGTGAAGCTATTGAGGCTGCCGTTGAGGCTGCGATGAAGCCGTTGAGGCTGCGAAGATACCACTGAGGCTGATATGAAGCCGTTGAGGCTATGAAGATGCCACTGAGGCTGTGAAGATGAAGCCGCTGAGGCTATGAAGATGCTGCAGAGGCTGTGATGAAGCCATTGAGGCTGTGAAGATGCTGTAGAGGCTGAGATGAAGTCGTTGAGGCTGTCGAGAGTCTTTTGAATCCCGAAGGGTGACCCGAGAGTCGCTAGGATGGAACCATGCTCGGAAGCCTTTAACCCCGAAGGGTGACCTGAGGGTGTTGGAACTATGCTCATGGTCCTTTTAAACCCTGAAGGGTGATTCGAGAGTTGCTACGATGGGACCATGCTCGAAAGCCTTTAACCCCAGAGGGTGACCTGAGAGTGTTAGAACCATGCTCAGAGTCCTATTAAACCCCGAAGGGTGATCCAAGAGTCGTTGAGATGGGACCATGCTCGGGAGCTTTTAACCTCGTAAAATGACCTGAGGATGTTGGAACCATGCTCAGGATCCTTTTAAACCCCAAAGAGTGACCCGAGAGTCGCTGAGATGGGGCCATGCTCGGGAGCCTTTAACCTCAGAGGATGACCTGAGGGTGTTGGAACCATGCTCAGGGTCCTTTTAAACTCCGAAGGGTGACCCGAGAGTCGCTGGGATGGGACCATGCTCGGGAGCCTTTAACCCCGGAGGATGACCTGAGAGTTGAGAGTCGTCAGGTGCCTTTTAACCCCGAAGGGTGACCTAAGAGTTGAGAGTTGTCAGGTGCCTTTTAATCCCGAAGGATGGCAGAGTCGTCAGATGCCTTTTTCTTTTGATGTGAAGTCTGGGAACGGCCGCTCGATTTGCCATTGGCCGCTGAGACAGAGTTAAAGCTGCCGAGGCTGGGATGAAGCCATTGAGACTGACGATGTCATTAAGGCTGTGACAAAGCCGTTGAGGCTAAGTTGGTGCCGGCGCTGGGGTCGGTCTTTGTTACCGACGCTGCTGTTGATCTTTCTGCAGTGCATTCAAGTATTAATGAAAAGAAGCTTTTCTCAAGTGTAGTGTACTTAGTTTTTGTAGATTGTTGGCCTTTGCATTGTGTTTGATGACGCTGGGGGTCGGCATGGAGTCGGGACAAAGAGCTTTTATCAGCTTTTCCTGGTGCTAGATCGAGGTATTTGTGAAGGCGAAGAAGACTATTCGAGAGTGGAGGAGAACCTGCATTGTTGGTCTCTTTTGGCATTAATGGAACCTTATCATCCGAGTACAAGGAAGGCCATAATGACCCCTCCACATAATGTCCTCTCTTTGTCCTCTTGCTGGCACTAAGCTTCCTTCCCTTCATATGCTAAATCTTGTTCATTTAAGTTTGCATGGCATGGCACTGGGCTGGGACTTGAACCACGTCCTCGATCCCCATCCCGCACAGCCAGACCAAGACCTTGCTTCTTGGAGGAAACCCAGCCAAGAAGATATGCCAGGTGATGATGATGATGAGGCACTTGATGTGGATGGTTTGGAGGGAGAAAAAGCGGTCGGGAAGGAGTGCCGATCAGCTCCCTGTCGGCTGAAGATAACCTCGGGGTTGCACGCCTCTTGTGGATTACGACTGTCCGAGTAGAAGAGGTTGTCATTGTGAAGTATCTTTGGAGGAATTTGTCTCCTTCCGCTGACTTAGATGCATCAGCCCATTGGCGGTCTGCCCTCCAGGGAACTAAGTTGATTGGAATGGAGGTGTTACTACCCTTGCTTGGGCTTCCCCCCAAGTCATCGTCCGTAGGAGAGGAGGCCGTTTGGACGGCGAGTGGCGGTGCTCCTGCTAATGAGCCTGAGCTCGAAGTTTCTCTTGAGCTTTATGGCGGTGAATCTCTTGGCGGGAAGACCTCCCGCTAATGGAATGTTGGCTGGCATGAGCGTTGACCAAAGAGCAAGCGGAAGCTTTTGCTCGCTGTTGTGTGGTCATGAAATGTCTCCCCCGGAGTTTCTGGACAATTGCCATCAATGTTGGATTTGCGGCATGTTGTTTTGCTTGAATGGCCTGAGGTAGTGGTGATGGTGGAGTAGAGCAGTTGGCTCTGTTTGCTCAGCTTGTTGAGATTGCCTCCCCAGCGTGACCGGCAGAAGCTGCTTGGGTTCTTGTCATCACCATCGTTTGATCCATTGTTTGTCTAAAGGGGGACGAGGATCTGCAAACTAGCATCGCTGATGATCCATGCTGACCCCCCTTCCTGGCGCGCCAATCTGTTGACGCCAAATCACCATCCTCGAACGTCCGTGAGCATCCGATTGCCTCCTCCAGTGAGCCCGAAATCTTTCAGCGATTTCTCTCGGTTGGGAGCCTGCGAAAAGTCCCGGGGACTAGAGATTCCGGCGGGGACCCTCCGACGCTCAAGTTAGTGCTCTGAGCAATAGCCGTGAGTTTGAGAAAGCTTGAAAGAGAGAGAGAGAGGCTTAGAGCTCTCTGTGAGCAAGAATGAGCGTTTAGGAGTGTAGTGAGTTGAGTTGTTGTGGTTGTTCTTGGAGTTACCTGGTCGGGAGTCCCTCTTACCTATTTTATTGGTGCTTAGAGCCTGCCAGTTTTGGGGCATGATCACTTGTTAGAGTATTGATGATAGGAGCAGCACAGTGGGACTGGCCTCCATATGATTTGTCAGAGCTGCAAGCCGTGTCCCATCAGACTGGGTGGCTGCAGCTAGTCGGCAGGTGTTGTTTGGCTTGGATAGCTATTGCAGGCTGCTGCAGAGTGTGACCAACCATTACGGCGTTTGCCAGATGTGTCCCTCACGCCACCTTTTATTGCCTTGTGTGGACAGTGGGAAGACGGGCACGTGGGCCTCGCAACATGGCCGTAGGGGCACCACCTAGGTGATCGAGCTGGGCCCCATCCGGGAGGCTGCAAGGAAGGGTGATTCCATGCCTTTAAATTGCTCCATGGGGAAGGAGGGTAGTGGTCCCCACCCCATGCATGTGAATGTGGACCCATGTACGTAACTCCCAAAAGGGCAGCCACCTTTCACGTGAGTGTGTTGAAGCCATGCAAGGAACCAGTGTCAGGAGTCTCTATCCGGTGGTGGAGCCAAGGCCGAGGGGCCGAGAGGCCAAGGCCAAGGGTCGAGACCGAGGCCGACTCCAGTGGCTGAGGCAAACCCGAGAGCCGATTGGATCCGACCCTGGAAAGATTACCGTTGCCCATGGGGCTTATTGGCCCCATCATTATGTATGTATGTAATTATATAAAGGCCATCCGTTTGATTATCCTATTACACATGGGTCAATCCAACCTAAGTTAGCAAGCTATTGACAATCAGATCATTGGGTTATTGAAAAACTTAGTCCAACTCAGTCATTGTATTCTTCAATGGTATTGGGCTTTAACAGTGTTGGTAGCGAAGAGGGACAAACTTTTTTGTTATACCTCATGAATAATTTTACATAGAATGATAAAAAAAAAGTAAAAAATTTAAAAAGACTATAACTTAAGTTGTTCTACCATCAATTAACTTGTACTTAAGTTTTTAAAAGCATGTGAACTTTGATCTGCTGATAGAATAATTAGACTTAGTACTGCAGCAAGAGGAGACGATGGGCGTGGGGGGTTTGGTTGTGCTCAAATCTCGGTAGAATTCTGGCTCTTTTCTGGGATTGATGTTGCATTTATGGAGGCTACTTGCTTAGGCATGGGCACTGGGCCATGCCGTGCCAGGCACGGCCCAGGCCCGTCGTGCCAGAAAAATTACCGTGCCGTGTCTGGCACGGCCCATTAACAAATGGACCGTGCCAGGCACGGCCCACTAAAAAAAAAATTCAAATTCGGCACGGCCCGTGACCCATCAAGAAATGGGCCACGGGCCGTGCCTGGCACGGCCCGTCACGGGCCGTGCCATGGCACGGCCCAGAAGGGCCGTTTTGGCACGGCCCAGCAACGGCCCTGCTGGGCCGTGCCATGGCACGGCCCTACTGGGCCGTGCCAGAATGGCCCTGCTGGGCCATTTTGTAGGTTGCGATGATCCGATGGTTGCGATCGATCCAAGTCATGATCCCGATCGGTGATGATCGATCGGACCGTTGCAATCGTCCGATCGGAGACGATCCGACGGTTGCGATCGATCCAAGCCCTGATCCCGATCGGCGACGACCGATCTCGGACAGTTGCAATCCGTCCGATCGGAGACGATCCGACGGTTGCGATCGATCCAAGCCCTGATCCCGATCGGCATGATCGATCGGACGTTGCAATCCGTCCGAGATCGGCGACGATCCGACGGTTGCGATCGATCCAAGCCCATGATCCGATCGATCGATCCGACGTTGCGATCGATCCAAGCCCTGATCCCGATCGGCCACGACCGATCTCGACGTTGCGATCCGTCCGATCGGCGACGATCCGACGGTTGCGATCGATCCAAGCCTGATCCCGATCGGCGACGACCGATCCGACGGTTGCGATCCATTCGATCGGCGATGATCCAACGATCGATCCAAACCATGATCCTGATCGATCAATCCAACTGATCCATCCGATCGGAGACGATCCGATGGTTGCGATCGATCCAAGCCTGATCCGATCGGATCGATTGGACGCGATCCATCGATCGATGATCCGACGTTGCGATTGATCCAAGCCATGATCCCAATCGGGATGACGATCCGACGTTGCGATCGATCCAAGCCTGATCCCGATCGGATGATCGATCCGACGGTTGCGATCCCGATCGGCGACGATCCGATGGTTGCGATCGATCCAAGCCCTGATCCGATCGGCGACGACCGATCCGGACGCGGCAATCCCGATCGGCAAAGGTCCGACGGTTGTGATCAATCCAAGCCCTGATCCCGATCGGCCACGACCTATCTCGACAGTTGCAATCGTCCGAGATCGGCGACGATCCGACGGTTGCGATCGATCCAAGCCCTGATCCCGATCGGCAACGGTCGATCTCGGACGTTGGATCAATCCGGATCCCGATCGGGCGATCGATCGAACCGTTGCGATCGATCCGATCGGAGACGATCCGACGGTTGCGATCGATCCAAGCCCTGATCCCGATCGGCCACGACCGATCCGGACGATCCGATCGAAGACGATCTGACAGTTGCGATCGATCCAAGCCATGATCCCGATCGGCGATGATCGATTCGACGGTTGCGATCCATCCGATCGGCGATGATCCGATGGTTGCGATCTTTCTATTTTTTTCTTCTTACTTATTGTATTATGTTCTAGAGGTCAGGCCTACCCCCCTCCCTTCTGTACCATTTTAATTTTAAATTAATAAACTGGTAGGGGTATGTGCCAAACCCCCCATCATTATGGTGGCTTTATATTAATAAAATTTCTTTATTCCTAATAATTTTTTAATTTATCAAAAAAAATATATATTTTTTATAAATTTTTTATTTGAGCTGTGCATGGGCCCAGGCCCCAGGTGGGTCGTGCCTGGCATGGCCCACCTGGGCCGGCACGGCCCAGGCCCCACCTGGGCCGTGCCAGGCACGGCCCAGGTGGGCCGTGCCGGCACGGCACGACGGGCCGGTCCAGGCCCGTCATGGGCCGTGCCGTGCTGGGCCAACAGAAAAAATTTTCTGGGCCCGGCACGGCCCGGTTTACCGGGCCGTACCGGCACGGCCCGGTACTGTAGCAGTGCCGGGCCGTGCCTGGCACGGCCCATCAGGGCCTGGGCCGTGCCGTGCCATGGGCGGCACGGCCCAGTGCCCACCTAACTCCATGGCACGGCACGGCCCAGTGCCCACCTAACTTGCTGGAGTCTTTTATTTGGTGGTCTTGTAGGCCTTTTGAGAGCCCAAGCTTTTGCTTTGTTCATTTCCTGGGTCTATTACATGCCTTTCGTTTTTTCCGTCTTTCTTTCTGATCTTTTTGTTTCTTTCTCCCTGTTTCTCCTCTTTTAATCTCTCTATGAAGCTCCTTGTTGGAAGTTACTTGTTTATCATCTTGCTGGATAATTGAATAAATATTGGATTGCCCTTAAAACATGGAATACCTTATTTAGTTACTGTTGTAGTGGCTGGTTTGCAGTTCAACACTATCAGCATGAAAGCAGTGAAAGCGCATTGAATACTGTCTTTCTTGGTCTACCCATATCCTAATCTTATATATATATATATATATATATATTGATAACCATATACATATCCATATCCAACAAATAAAAACGAACGCAAAAATGAATAGATAACTATCTAATTCATATTGCTCTAATAAACCTTTTAAAGAAAATTTATACCCATATTACATGTTATTAACTTACCTTCCATATAATGTTATAGTGATAAAGCTTAACTATTCAATTTTTGTCCATATTTGTATGTATACCATTAATATTTAATTTATATTCATATTTATTTAAAATAAAAATGGATTATATTTATCTTTACTAAATGCAAAAGGATAATTTTATATTCAATCCATGTTTAGCTCTGTAACTAAGGCTGAAAATGAGCTCAGATTGATTTAGACTTAAAATATTAGAGCTCAAGAATAAGCTTGCATCATTAATTAGCTCAATCCGAGGACAACTCAAACAGAAGTCTGAGAAAGATACAAAGCATTGATTTTTTTTAATTATATCAAAATTCGATCCAAATATATCTTAAAATCAAAAAATAAAGTATTTTTCTAAATTTTATTACATTTTATATTAATTAGGAAAATAATTTTTTATATCATGACAAAATTTTTAAAATGATTATATAAATTATTTTAAATATTATTTGTTTTTATATGAGTATTTTCTTAGCTTTTTTTTTTTTTAATCAATCCTTTCCTTCTACTGCAGATCAGTCGTTGAATGCCTGAACAAGGTTGGACGATCGCCGAGGGCACAACTCTGCTATCAATAACCTCATCTTAATTAAAGTTCTCAGATTTAAACGATTCCTATGCCCTGTTTCTTTTGCCGCAAAACCATCATGGCTTCGCATCGCCGGTCCATCACCTTAGGACTGTTTGGATCGAGGGTACAGAGGAAGATAATAAATTATTTTATTTAGAGAAGGTTTAAAAAAAATAAAAATAAAAATATCAATTTTTCTTAAGTTAAAAAAAATATTTAAGTTATATTTTTTTTTAAAAAAATTAAAATATTTTTTTATTTTTATTTTTCGTTCTTTCGTTCTAACAGTTCATATATTCTGAAAAATTATGGTTGCCATATAATTTTTTTTTCTTTCTATTTAAATAAAAAAATTAATATTATATATATTTTTTTCTATTCCTTTCAAATAAAGAACAACGGTTTTTTTTCTTTTATATATATATATATATATATATATAATTCTTTTTATTCTTTTTCTTTAAATATTCAAAGCCTTAGGAGAGGAGGGTCCCAACACGGCGCCGAACGATGAGAGCGCCTCCTCTCTCGCACTGCTCTCTCTCTCTCTCTCTCTCTCTCTCTCTCTCTGTTTTATTGGGTTACACTGTGCACTCTTTCCTTTCCTCTTGTCCTTCTTTCTCTTTTTACTTTCTCTCTCCCCCTCTCTTTCTCCCTCTTGCTTTCTTTTTCTCTCTTACAGGGTGCCAGGGAACCACGCAACGCGTCTCCGCTCATCTCTCCGGCAGTCCCGCAGGGTGTCAGCATCAAAACCGCACCGACCACTGACTTGGGGATGGGCCGGCAGGCTTGGGCCGGCCCTAAAAAGTTTTAACTCGCTACGCCGCACTGGTCTTTTTCTTTTTTTTTTTTTTTTTTCTTTTCTTTTGAGAAAGTGTGTCGCCCATCGATAGGCTGTGCAGAAAGCATGCACTGATCGGTGCAAAATAATCGCCGGCATATATAGTACATAATAAAATTTATTGGATCATCGCATGTGCATTAGCATATACGGGCAGCAAATTTACATGATCGATGCATGTTTGCCATACCAAAACAAGGTGCAGCAACACTTTTCTTTTTCTTTTCTAGTCATTCAATATATATATATATATATATATATATATATTTAGAGAGAGTGTGTGTATCTTAGATTTGGATCAAAAATTTGAAGTTCTAAATGCTAAATGCTAGAGTAACAAAACCAGTCCAATACCAACTTTTCTCGGGTTACTTTGATCTATTATAATAATTAAAAAATCGGTTGAGACTTGGGCCTCAAGAAATTTAAGTATTAATTGATATATTGTGTGGTTTTTTTAATAATCTTTACTTGATTTGGTATTGATATTTGAACTTTTTCAAAACTTATATTAATAATTGATGGGGCTAGTTGACCCTATGGGCAATAAAGACAGCAATTTTTGGATGGCATCCTCTCGAGATAGCAATTTTCAGACGATTTTTCTAGACGCCTCGCTGGTCTACTCGGTTTTCTTTGGAAGGATGCAATGGGCATTTAATTCCATCCACGGCATTGCTTCGGGTTGCAATAAGCGTCTCGTCATAATGAAAGAGAACAAAAGGGAAAAAGGGCCATGTTGCGTGGGTTCTCCTAAGGGGTCATTAATGTCCGGTGGTCGAGTCAATGGCTAGAGTATGCAAAACGGTCATAATGACTTAGAGAGCAATTAATGGAATGGAGTGTACATCTCGCCTCGGCACTCCAAGTCGGCTTCGTCTCGGCCTCATCTAAGTCTGTCTCGGTCTCGGCTTCGGCCTTGGTCTCTCGGCGTCGACCTCGGCCTCGGTTGAGGTGCATCCACTTACTCTAAGGCATTTATTGCCTTATTATCTTCCGTGTATTAAGGCATCTATGGCTGCCACATTAGCCCCCTCGGCCTCGGCTTTTTCCTTCGGCCATGAACAACTTTGGCCTCGGCTTTTTCCTTCGGCTATGAACAGCCTTGGCCTCGGCTTTTTCCTTCTGCCATGAATAGCTTCGGCCTCGACCACGGCTTTTCCCCCTCGGTCTCGAACTCGGCCTCGGCTCCCACAAAGCTACCGCGGCCATGACATCTCTCGCATTAAAGCATTTATGGCCTCATAAAGGCGCATCCACTTGCATTTATTACCTTATTCTCTCCATGTATTAAAGCATTTATGACTGCCACGTTAGCCCCCTCGGCCTCGGCTTTTTTCCTTTGGCCATGAACAGCTTCGGCCTCGGCTTTTTCCTTCGGCCATGAACAGCTTCGGCCTCAGCTTTTTCCTTCGGCCATGAACAGCTTTGGCTCGGCCTCGGTTTTTTCCCCTACGGCCTCAGCCTTCGGCCTATTCCCTCGGCCGTGAATAGTGTCATGCACATGAACACATGTGAATAGTGCTATGCAAGCACTCCATAATTAATGCTCTATGAGGGACAGTTGGCTTCAACTCCAAACGTCATCTTCTGCCCCAATGGCTGCACCTTGAGGCCCACGTAACTAACTTTATCACCCATCACTGTTCACGCAGGACTTCCACATGCCCTGCCAACCCGTTTCTCTTTTTCCAAGATCACAAGCGGTTACTAATATGCTATGGGCCATTCTCGATACTTATGGCATACGTTTAGCAGCTGTGCGCCTACATACGGAGCTAATCTTAACGGACCTATGGAGCCGATCTTAACAGAAGATATGATTCAGCTGTTATCGATGAAGGGTAAGAGGGACCCCTGAACAGGTATATAAAGACCCCGACCCCCAATGAGGGGGGGACTCAATCTCTACTCTCTCATTCAGATCCCTGTTCTCCAAATCGCTGACTTGAGCGTCGGAGGATCCCCGCCAGAACCACCGGTCCGGGACTTTTCTTGCAGGTTCCCAGCTAAAGGAGGCGGTCCCTGTCATTCCTCTGAAGGCCTAAGAAGCATTTCTGTCACCTGACGCTCAAAAGTGATTTGGCAGCAACAGATTGGCGCGCCAGGAAGGGGCGGTCAGCGATGCTAATTTGCAGATCCTCATCCCCCCTTTATCAAAATGGTGGATCATAAAGATGATGATAACCCCAGATTCAAGAAGCTTTCGCTAGTTATGCTGGGGGTACCTTCAATGAGCTGAGAAACAGAAGGCCAGCTCTTCGTCCTACCATCTCCACTGATGGGGCCAGTTAACCCTCTGGGCAACGAGAGGAGCATGTTCTGCTCGGCCCCATCCAAGGCGGCCTCTCATCTTGGTCCCGTCCAAGTCGGTCTCTACTTCTCAGCAGCCTCGAAGCGTGGACCCTGCCTCCCAAGCCGGCTTCGATCTCCCCTCTGACTGTTCCCAGGCCTCATCCTCTGTCTTGACGGCCTGGTCCACGGCCAGCTCCGAGCCTGCCTCGGCCTCGCGCCAGTCCTCCCCAAGCTGCCAGCTTCGACTCCAGCTACAGCCATGCATGGGTCCTTGGTTTTCCTTCAACATGAAGCTATACAAGTGGCTATTGGCTTCCAGTCCTGTCCTGGCCTCAACACCAACCCGGCAGCCATCCCAGTAGTCTATGACTCCACGGACAACTCCGTTCCTGCCTCTCTGCTGTCCCTGACTCTCGGCTCTATTCCGGGTGCATCTTGGACTCCTAATGTCGTCCCGGTCCTCTACGGCCGTCTCCCAACTGCCACCCAGCTCCGGGTCGTCTCCCGGTCTTCCAACTTCACTTCCAGCTCAAAGATTCCAGAATCCTCCCCCTAGCGGAGCTCCCATCCGAGAAATAGAACAGAGCTCTTGACCCTGGTTCTCCGCTCCCAGTTTTCCTCCCAACGTCCTATGCGACTGATCGGTTCTCAGCCTTGTCTCGGAGCACAAGGTCTACCTTGATCCTTCTCATCTTCGTCCCGAACCCCATTGTCGAGTTGCTGCTCCCGATTCCGGACAACCGCGGGAGGGGGGAGCGATGCGCCAGAGACCAAGAGGAGGAGGGGGTTCCGTGAGGCCATGCACGTTTCCAACTGCCCGCTCGGCACCATCCCTGGGTTCCTTGGTGGTTTTCCCAGATTGAGAGAGCTCTCTCTCTCTCTCATTTAACCGGTTCATGGGTGCAACTCCCGGTGAGCTCGGAGTTGGTTGCCAGGGTCTGGAGCATCTTGACCTGTCAGCAAATCTTCTAGTCGGTAGCCTTCCTGGTAGCTTGGGGAATTGTAGTGAGCTTCGGTCCCTGGCATCCAACTACCACTCTTGGCCTTCTCCCAGCTCTTGGACGTGTGGCTCATATGGTGATGGAACTCCACCACGCCCTCTCTCTCTCTCCTCCTTCACTCTAATTCACATCACTTTGGAGAGTCTGCCATGTGAGTAAATGGCCATGCGTACGAGAGGTGTGCATGGCTACAGAGAGCGTGGCGTCCAAGGCTGATGAAGCTAGGCAAAGGGCACTCCCAGCAACTCCGTCGGCCTTTTACTCTGCTGATATCAACTCCCAGCAACATCTCGATAGACTCTCCCAGCCACTCGTCTTCAACGACTGCCAACTGTCGTGGTTTTCCTCAACGGCCTTCAAATCTCTCACGACGGTCCCCGGCTTCTCTCCAGCGAGCTCCTCCCTCAATGGCCCGAGTCCAGGCTCCCAGCTCCCGACCTTCTCAGAAGCTCCAAAGTTCGCCTTCCGTGCGGGGAGGCTCCCAGCCTTCCGGCGCCTTCTTCGTACAAGCTCTCGTCGGCCTCGGGAGGCTTCCCTTGCCAGCTCCCGTCGGCCTCAGGCTCCCTCTGCTGCCAGGCTCTCGTTGGCCTCGAGAGGTTTCCTTCGCAAGCTCTTGTCGGCCTCGAGAGGCTTCCTTCGCCAGCTCATGTCGGCCTCGGGAGGCTCCCTCCGTTGCCAGCTCCCGTCGGATTCGGGAGCCTCCTCCACTGCCGAGCTCCCTTCAGCCATGCAGCCTGCTGAGCCCCCCCCCCCCCCTCGGCTTGCTGCCTTCGTCTCCGTGCAAGCTTCCAGACTCCCCCTCGACTGCTGACCATGGCTCCATGATTTCATCCAACTCCTAAGCTCCCGCTCGGCCACCACCACCTTTTCTCTCTCCGCATGAAACCAACCTCGGCCTCGGCTACCACTCGGCCTCGGCCTCAGCTCCCACAGTATTCGGCCTCGAACTCCCCTCGGCCTCAGCACCTAGTGCCAAGCTCACCTCGGCCTCGGCTTTTTCCTTCGACCATGTACAACCTCGGCCTCCAGCTCATCCCGGCTTCTAACTCCTTCCTAGCCATAGACATCTCGTCCCAGCCTCCAATGCGAGGAAAGGCCCAAATAAGGGTAACGACACCTCCACTCCAACTAACTTGATTCCCTGGGGGCAAGCCACCAGCGCACTGAAGTACCCAAATTAGCAGAGGGAAACAAGGGTGC
This sequence comes from Calamus simplicifolius, assembly GCA_900491605.1. Classification (NCBI taxonomy): domain Eukaryota; kingdom Viridiplantae; phylum Streptophyta; class Magnoliopsida; order Arecales; family Arecaceae; genus Calamus; species Calamus simplicifolius. The sequence goes on along the minus strand of UESW01004929.1, from coordinate 229,516 downwards.
TACAAGAGCTAAGTACACCACACTTAACGGTATTTCTTTTATTGATACTTGAAAATATCATGCAGGGAAGACCGACTCTGCATCAGCATTCAAGATCAATCTCGCATTGGCGTCTCAAAGCCCGATGTACCATCAGCACTAAAGCCCCACTCTAGCTCGGTACCTAAAGCCCGATGTACCATCGGCACCAAAGCCGACTCCAGCTCGGCACTCAAAGCCCGATATACCATCGGCACCAAAGCCCGACTCTAGCTCGGCACTCAAAGCCCGATGTACCATCAGCACCAAAGCCTGACTCCAGCTCGGCACCTAAAGCCCGATGTACCATCGGCACTAAAGCCCGACTCTAGCTTGGCACTAGCCGATGTACCATCGGCACCTAAAGCCCGACTCCAGCTCGACACTCAAAGCCATGTACCATCGGCACTAAAGTCCGACTCTAGCTCGTGACTCAAAGCCCGATGTACCATCGACACTAAAGCCCGACTCTAGCTCGGCACCTAAAGCCCGATGTACCATCGGTACTAAAGCTTGACTCCAGCTCGGTACTCAAAGCCCGATGTACCATCGGCACCAAAGCCCGACTCCAGCTCGGCACTCAAAGCCCAATGTACCATCGGCACCAAAGCCCGACTCCAGCTCGGCACCTGAAGCCCGATATACCATCGGCACTAAAGCCCGACTTCGGTCAGCACTCAAAGATCAATGTACCATCGACACTCAAGCCCAAGGCCAGCTCGACACCAAAGACCGAAAACTAACTCCAGCATTGGCAACAAAGATCGTCGGCATATGGGAAAAGGCACCTGACGACTCTCCACTCTCAGGTCACCCTTCGGGGTTAAAAGGAACCCAACGACTTCAGCAACTCTCGGGTCACCACTCAGGCCAGCCACAAAACCCCCAAGGTGGTTTTATTGTAGTCATAGTGGCTCTATCGGCCTCAGCGGCTTCATTCATCTGCCTTCGTGGCCTCATTACAATTTCAGCAGCTTTAGCACAGCCTCAACGGCTTCACAGCGGCTCTAACTCTGCCTCAATAGCCAATGGCCAATCGAGTAAGACCTTTATCTAAATTATATACCTGCAACATATTACTAGTCACTTTCAGCCATCAAGAAGACCCAAAGTCAACTCATAGTTAGGAGAAACCAACTCCCCAACTCACAGCTGACAGGCATCCGCTTCCGAGCTTTGCATAGGGAGAGGATTGCTGGCTGCCAGTCAAGGTAACCCACTTACCCTCAAACTTTGCTTAAAGTTTTTTGAACAGGCAAAAAGCATGGCTCCAAAGAGCGTAAAGACGGCCACACAAGGCATCGCAAAAGGAAAGGGGTTTTCCCACCTAGAAGGAATCATAGTTGAAGTTGATAGGAAAGGGCAGATACGAAGGAAAAAGTCCTACACTCCTTTCGCTTAGCTAACGTGGGGCACACAAGCTCAGGAGTGTGGGGGCATTTGATGGGGCTAGTTGACCCCATGGGCAATAAAGACAATAATTTTTGGATGGCATCCTCTCGAGATAGCAATTTCCAAAGATTTTCCTAGAGCCATCCTCGGCGGCATTACTGAACGCTTAATTCTAGGCGGCTTCGCTGGTCTACTAGCTTTCTTTTGAAGGATGCAATGGGCATTTAATTCCATCCACGACATTACTCCTGTTGTCTTTGAAGGATGCAATGGGCATTTAATTCCGTCCATGGCATTGCTCCTGCAACAAGCGTCTCGTCATAATGAAAGAGAAAAAAAAAAAAAAGGAAAAAGGGCCATGTTGCATGGGTTCTCTCAAAGGCAACCTTCCGTCATTAATGTCCGATGGTCGAGTCAATGGACTGGAGCATTTAATGGTGATCATAATGACTTGGAGAGCAATTAATGGAATGGAGTGTCACGGACATCTCGCCTCGGCACTCCAAGTTGGCCTCATCCCATCTCGGCCTCATTAAGTCTGCCTCGATCTCGTCTTCGGCCTCAGCCTCTCGACTCCGTCTCGGTCTCAGGTGCATCCACTTGCTCTAAGGCATTTATTGCCTTATTCTCTCCCATGTATTAAGGCATTTATGGCTGCCTTGGCCTTGGCTTTTTCCTTCGGCCATGAACAGCTTCGGCCTCGGCTTTTTCCTTCGGCCACTTCGGCCTCGGCGGTCTCGACTTCGGCCTTGGCCTCGGCTCCCACAAAGCTACCGCGGCCATGACATCTCTACACCAAAGCATTTATGGCCTTATAAAGCCACAAGCATCCACTTGCTCTAAGGCATTTATTGCCTTATTCTCTCCCGTGTATTAAGGCATTTATGGCTGCCACGTTAGCCCCTTCGGCCTCGGCTTTTTCTTTCGGCCATGAAAATCTTCGGCCTCAGCTTTTTCCTTCGGCCATAAACAGCTTCGCTCGGCCTTGGCTTTTTCCTACGGCTTCGGCCTCAGCCCCTCGGCCTATTCCCTCGGCCGTGAACGGTGTCATGCATGTGAAGTGTCATGCACATGAACAGTGCCTTGCACGTAGCACTCCATAATTAATGCTCTATAAGGGATAACTGGCTTCAACTTCAAACGTCATCTTCTACCCCAATGACTGCACCTTGGGGCCCACGTGACTAACTTTATCATCCATCGCTGTTCACGCAGGACTTCCATGTGGCCCGCCAACCCGTTTCTCTTTTTCCAAGATCATGACTATGGGCCGTTGCCGATACTTATGGCATACGTTTAGCAGCTGTGCACCTACCTACGGAGCCGATCTTAATGGACCTACGGAGCCGATCTTAATGGAAGATATGATTTGGCTGTTATCGATGAAGGGTAAGAGGGACCCCTGAACAGGTATATAAAGACCCCGACCCCCAATGAGGGGGACTCAATCTCTACTCTCTCATTCAGATCCCTGTTCTTCAAATCGCTGACTTGAGCGTCGGAGGGTCCCCGCCGGAACCATCAGTCCGAAACTTTTCTTACAGGTTTCCAACTGAAGGAGGCGTCCCTGTCATTCCTCTGAAGGCCTACGAAGCATTTCTGTTGCCTGACGCTCCTCAAAAGTGATTTGGCAGCAACAATAATATTGATATAAGTATGTGGGATTCTTGGAAAGTTGTTAGCTCATAAAATATCTTATTCATCCCTTCTGAGACACAATATGTATAAGATTGGGAGTAAAGCTGCAAATGAATTGAGTTAACCTATGGCTCAAGATCCTATCCGATATATATTTAAAAACCTACTGGTTAGCTCAAGTTTACTTTTTGATCACAAGATCACTGTTCAAAGGGTCTGATCCCCTTCAATCTTCACCGGTTCTTCTTTGCTCTCTCTTACTTTATCCTTGTTGTTTCTAAATTCCTTCGATTCATTTGGGATTTATATTTTTAACTTAACTTGATGCGAATCGGATTCAGCTAAACCCATAAATATTAAAATTTAAATCTTTTTTCACTCTAACTATATTGTTAATTCATTGAATAAATCCTCATTTAAACTAATTCTCATTTTCATTTTAACAACTATATCTCAACTCATCTTTTCACTGAATTATATTAGAATATTTAATTTTATTATTTATTTTGAATTCTTATTTATGGTATCTTTAACTATATTAGTAAATATTTTAAATATCATATCTATGAACTTAAGGATAATTATTTATTCAAATAAAATTAAAAGGTTTTTAACAAAATTTTAAATTTAATTGGATCTTTTTTCTTTTTTTAATTAATTTATGCTTGATTATTAATTACCATATTTTAGCTATAAATAATAGTTAAATGTTTGACTCAAATGCAGATATGATCAAATCCAATCTCATCTTGAATTTTAACATTTTAGGTTAAATTTCAATTATACTCGACCCTAAATAGATCCAAATGATCGATTAGATCTATTTTTTTATAGACCTGGTCTAATTTAACCTGATCAATAAATAAATAAGGTTCAGATTCATAATTTTGATTTGAGTATAAAAGCATATTGGATTAAAATCAGCATAATTTAACTTGGCCCGACCTCCTTTTGCGTTTTAATTGGAAGGGAGTGTAAGTAAGGACCGAGTAGATTAGAATAGTTATATTATTTCTAATATCCACTAAATAAGGCAAGTTGTTATTGAACAAATTTTATTACTATATTATGATTTTTAATTTAGTTTTAAATATTAGTGATAATATGTTGTGTTATTATAAAATTGATACAAAACAAACCTTCTATATTTTCTAGGCCTATGCCCTAAAGGGTATGCCGCTATGTCACCCATCTAATAAGAGATGGATTTAGAGCATGGCATAGTGGCTAGGTCCTTCAAATACCTTTGCATTTGTTATGAGCCTACATAGTGTCATGAGGTTTTCTTTCAAATTTTTATGATTAGGGTACAGAAGTCAACTTTAATGAGCCACTAATCTAAGCATTAGGATTTGGCCACTAGTAAATAGGGTTTTGAGTTCCTTTTATCAAAGGAAAAAAAAAAAAAAAAAAAAAGAAGACTGAGCTTTCATAAGTTATTTAACTGGAAAGGATAATTTATTTTTATCTTATTACAATATAAATTAGCAATGAAATTTTGGAGCCTTTCTAACCAAGCTTTAAGACGTGTTTTCAGCTAGGTTGGAATTTTATTTGGTCTCTAAAACTTAAGCTCGAATCTAACCTGAAGTATTGCAAACTAGGCCCAAAGCTAATCTGAAGCCCGCTCAACCCGATGGGCCTTCCAGGCATGGGCCTATTTCCAAGAAGATAGATGCTTAACTTAGAACTCAGGCTACATAGCAAAGAATCTATCATAATAATGGCTTTTATAATGGAAAAGTCTTTATGCACCAGGGGATCCTGATGATTGGTGTACGACATGTGCGCATACATGTGCCAAGGACAAAAAAGATGCACACGCATGTGCCAAAGGCAAAATATCTTTTTTGCTGTTGACATAGGCGTGCGTAACAGGAGCTACACCAGGTATTATCTATTCAATATGTAGGAGCTGTTTGGTTCTCTGCTTGCATTATGTTGCTAACATACTGCAATGCTTAAATTGTGTCTCACCAGATGAGACACCAATAACAAGAAAACTCAGCATCTCATTAAATATAAAGTGAGATGCGAATTGTTTTCTTGCTATGAAATTAATGAACTTATTTAAAAATTCTTTTATACTCTTTACTTTTTAATGAAAATCCGATATTATGTTTAAGCTTTTTAAGTTATCCTTAATTAATGAATTTTTAAGTCATTTTCTTCCCAAACTCTAATAGATGGGCTTTCTATATCAAAAAAAATCATAAGCTTCTCTAATTTCTAAAATTTTTCTAACTTATTTAGATTTTTTTGTTTAAAATTTTGGCTAGAATAAGCATTACATAGGACTAATAATATAAGACAATAACCAAGTGACTCTATATCACTATAAGAAAAAATAAATTTAGCAACGAAAAAATTCATCGCTAAAAGTATAAATTTCGTCGCTAAACTTATATAACGACGGAATTGCAATGGATAAAATGCGTCTCAAAATGCTTTTGCAAATATTTAGCGACAGAATTCAAATCTGTCACTAATTTTACGATCGAATTAGCGATGAACAATTTCATTGCTAATTAGCGATGGAATAATTTCCGTCGCTAATTAGTGACAGATTTTTTCTTCATTGCTAAATAGCGAGGGATATAATTCCATCGCTAATTAGCAATGGATTAACGACGGAACTTATCATCTATTGCTAATTAGCGAGGGATATAATGCCGTCGCTAATTAGCGATGGATTAGCGACGAATTTTTCATCCATCGCTAATTATTGCTAATATTTTTTAATAATTTATTATTTTTAATTTATTTTATTTTATAATTTTAAATTTTAATTTAATGAAAAAAAATATTTTTAAAAAAAAGAAGTCATGAATATATATTAAAATATCTTACAAACAAATGTTTTTACAATAAACTTAAAACATGATAAATATCCAATAAAATTCAGTAATCAAAATATAGTTCTATATGCTAGCAGAATGAGATGGATTCTCTGTGGAGCTGGAGCTGAAATATGGTCAACGAGTCATCTCTGTTATCAGCATCTCGAGTTGAAATTCTTCATGCATTTCTTCTCACTGCCTCTGTAACTCCAGCATAATCTAAACCTCTTGTTGCATTTATTGCTTAATAGTAGCATGCAACTGCTCTACATTAATATCCGTGATGTGGCAGTAGAATGAAAGGAGGAGGTACCAGTGTAGAAATGCGATGCCTTGGTGCCCATCCCGTATACGCGCTTTTTTTGCCATCATCCGCTTCTAAAAATAACTGCCTCAAATCTGGCTCATATGACTCATTGGATCCCTCCACTAGCTGAGAAGTCGTCTCTTTAAGGGCTTGCACTCGATCGTACGATACAAATTTCGACACGAAAAATATAAATTACATGAGATTAATCGAAAAAGCAAACAAATAGTAAATAAGATCCAAAAAGGGGGAAAAATCATACCAAGGATCAGGGAGGTGACGAAATCCTTCTGCAATCTAGTGCTATTACTCTTCCCTTTCTGGCTCCGAAAGATGAAATAGCTGATGTGTTATCTCAAACTGGAGGTAGCTGAAGACACCTACAATTGGATTTAAGGCAAGGTTAGGGGTCTTGATAGTTGCTAATCATCTCAATCTAAGGTCATGATGACATTTAAGGTTAGAGTCAATATAATTGGATGACTAAAATGTTAGAGTCAATTAACTCATGACCTAGAAAATATACAATCAGACCGTAAAGAATACAGAATAACATTCCATGATCATTTAAAGATCGATCAAATTATGAGCCAATTGCATCGAAGTTATATATCAAACAACTGTTCAAAAAGGAAGAAAAAAAGATATCAACTGTTACTTGGATCAGTAACTGTTACTTGGATTACTAAGATGATCTAAAACCCTAGATACTTACACTTGATTTTATATGATGATCTAAATCCTTGATCCAGTTAGCTCACGAACTTAAACTAATATACGAATAAATAAATTGAATGAAGAGAAAAAAAAAAACAAAGCCAACTATTTCCACAAGAATTATCAAAAACTAGGACAGATGCACAGGCCAAAGAACGTATAATAAAAAAAGGCTAATATTAGAATTATTAAATTATCCAAACCCTAGATCCCAGGCACACCATGACCATACTAATTCAATTAGACATCGAAACCCTAGATTCAACTCAAGAAACCAAAAACAAAAATCGACTCACAGGCAACTATCCTTTCCCTAAAGATCGATCAAAACCATAATCCAATAACATGAAATAGATCTAGATGCACCCTTAAAACACCCTAATTGAACAATTGAAACCATAGATCGGATACAATATCATATTAATTAGAAAAAAAAATTACGCAAAGGGATGAGAATACCTTGAGAGAGTTGGGGTGGCAGACGGAAGAGAGATCGAAGGGGAGCACTCCCAGAAGAACAGGGTGGAGGTCATCCATGGATTTAAGGTCAGTCATCCTTTTTTTTTTCTAACCAATAGTCGTTGCCGGATCTAATTTCTATGGGATGCCCAGTTGATAATCTTGGCCTAAACACCTTAAATCCAATGAAACCTTCTTGAAATAGAGGTAAAACAGGGCTAAAATCAAAATCTACACTCCGGTCTGCCAGATTTGAGGAGCAAAATGACAAATCTCAGCTGATTAACAGAGTTAAAACCTTCCTAAAGTAGAGCATGGCATAATCCCTTTTTAAAATGGTTGAAACTTGGTAAACATGAACAACCAGTTAGTAAGATTATGGACCACAAGATTTAAAATAAGGAGGAGATGAGAATGGAAGTTTACCGACGATAAATCGGTGATCGGACCGAAGGAAGAAGGCTCAACTCTTATACTAGGGTTGAGGATGGAGACGAGCAGTCGATTCAACCTATTCACCGAGCTTTGGAGAGGAGCAGCCGATTGATCTATTCGAGAAGAATGGGAAGATCCGCGGTTTGAGGGGAAAAAGCAAACCCCAGGCGCGATATAAAGAAGCTTAGCGATGGAATTTTTTCCAACGCTAAACCTCAGTGCGATTAAGAAAAAGCTTAGCGACGGAAATTTTTTATCACTAAACCCCAGGCACAAAAAAAAAGCTTAGCGACGGGCTAAGCAGAAATTTTTCCGTCGCTAAACCCCAGTCATGAAAAAAAACCATGAAAAAAAAGATTAACGACGGAAATATTTTCCGTCGCTAAACCCCAAACACACAAAAAAAGCTAAAACCAGGATAAAAAGAATCAAAACTTAGCGACGAAAATTTTCAGTCGCTAAAATCAGGATAAAAAAATTTAAACTTAGAGATGAAAATGTTTTGTCACTAAAACTAAGGTAAAAAAAAATAAAACTTAGTGACAGAAAATATTCGTCACTAACGTTAGTGATGGACATTTTCCATCGCTAAAATCAAGATAAAAAAATTAAACACAACGATGAAAATATTTCGTCGCTAAAAATCAGAGTAAAAAAATTAATGTAACGACGGAATATATTTCCGTCGCTAAAATCAGGATAAAAAAATTTAAACTTAGTGACAGAAATTTTTATCACTAAAACTAAGGCAAAAAAAAACGTAGTGACGGAAATGTTTCATTACTAATCCATCGCTAACATTATTGATACTTAGTGATGAAAATTTTTCGTCGTTAATCCGTGCTAAAGTTAGTGACAAAAATTTTCTCTCGCTAATTTGACGCTAAATATTTTTGTTAGCGATGAAAATATGTCCGTCGCTAAAATAATATAGTTCTATTACTTTCACTCGCTGATCCGTCGCTGATCCGTCACTGATCCGAAGCTATTTGCTACAAATATAGATCCATAAATTCCATCGCTATTCCATCCTTTTCTTGTAGTTTCCAATAAAGTCCAATGTTTTAAACATGATACAATGCAATGCAAATGCAAACATAAATGACATACTAAATAGGACCATAGATTTCAACATCACCATATAAGGTAATTCTTTTAGAATAGATTTAGAAAAGGACATAAAGGAATATGAGAATAGAGCTGCAAATCGATCGGGTTGGATCATGCTTGATCTTGATCCAATCTGGTTTTACATTTAGGTTATGATTTTTGGATTCAAATCCAACTAATCACATCATGCTCAATCGAGTTTATCAAATGAATTTTAGATCCAATGATTTATTTGGGTCTCATGAGGGGTAAAATTATCATTGCATTAGTCACTGCTCACATCGATAATTAGGTCAGGCCCAATCCCAATATCTTACCAGCCAGCTAGCATAACAGCCAAGTGACGAAGCCAAATCGCCTTTGATAAAGTCGGGTCACCCTGACAACCCGAATCACTCTCATACCTTGGCAATCCGAGTCGAACCATTCTATACCTCGGTAACCCGAGCCATCCTCATTACCTCGGCAATCTGAGCCGACCATACCTCGATAACCCGAGCCATCCTCATTACCTCGGCAATCTGAGCCGACCATACATCAGTAACCCGAGCCATCCTCATTACCTCGGCATCTGAGCCGACCATACCTTGGTAATTCGAGCTATCTTTATACCTCGGCAATCTGAGCCGACATACCTCGGCAATCCGAGCCGAGCCATCCTATACCTCGGAAAACCAGGTTATTCCTCATTCTGGCTGGACCAAGGCATTCGGAACACCTATGCAGAATCCAGCGCAGGAGAGTTCGAATTCATTATAACTGAATAAGATTCCAAGCAGGGAATCATACCCAGAAGTGGCCTAGGACCCATAAGAGTGGCCTAGGGCCTACATGACCATTGAATCTCAAAGCATCAACCAGCTCTCCCAGTCATCGATCCTCTAACCGAAAAGATACGGACCCTACTGGTCTTACAACAAACTTGATTCGAATCCGTTTCGAATCATAACAACTTTCAGACCTCTCCTCATGACACGCTCAAGGAACCAGGTGATCCCCTATAAATGTCGTAGTTCTTCAATCTCTCAGGTACGCAATTACTCGCACTCATTCACGGGCTCGGATATTCCATTGAAGCTTCCCCTGAGCTCAGGGCTCTCGAGAGAATGCCCGCCTAAGGGGAACTCTTCTGTGAGAGTCTTCTCCTCACATCTGCTTGCTGTGAATCTCCACTAACTTAGGTGTTGGAGGGTTCTCCGCAGAGGATAACCCCCACAGCACCCTCTGCTTGCAGACCGTCTTGCAGGTTCCGCCCGAAGCAACGAGATCGGCGTCCGGATCAGAAGCCAGAGGCGCACCCGAGTCAGAGAACGAATTTATGCGGCAACAGATTTGCGCTAGAGGAAGGATCCCAAGTCCCATAAACTTGTGATCAAGGAGACAAGACTCAAAAAATCAGAAGAAGCATCCTCTAATGGCCAATCAGAAAAGAGCTACATATGAAGCTCAAGATCAGGCTGCCTCTCAAAGGCCTGATCCGATTAGCGGTGCGGTACCTCCACCGCCACCGCCAGCTGAAACCCCTTCGCCACCGGCAATGGAGGTAACGTTGGACCAGTTTGCCACCTGATCCAGCAGGTTCAGGCATTGACCCAGTTGGTCCAGGGGCTCCAGGCGACTCCTAGCCCTGCCGTCCCTGCTCCTCAGCTTCATGAAGAGGCCGCTGCCCCTGCTCCACCAGCAATTTCTTCCTCTAATCCACCAGAAGTAGCGGATTATCATCGCCAGCCCGCAAAGGCAAAACCAGCACCGCAGCAAGCTGAAGGGAAGAACCCGCTCAGATCTAGGCGGGTTCGTTCCCCATCTCCGGTGTCTTCCCAGAACTCGACATTGCCGCCGCCCTCCCATCGCCCGATCCCTCCTACCACTCTGGATGAGGGGATCAGGCAGCAGATGTAGGAGATGCGGCAAGAATGGCGTCGGGAGTTAGACGCCGCCATGCAAGCCCCTCCACCTCAATCGAAGGTGGAGCAGGGCATCCCCTTCTCCGAGAGGATCATGAGGAAAGTGATTTCCCCTCATGTCAAGCTTCCTATCATCGAACCGTACCATGGATCCACCGATCTCGACGACCATCTCAGCAGCTTCAGATCCATCATGATGTTCCACGGAGCATCGGATGCGATCCTATGTTGAGCCTTCCCCTCCACCCTAAGGGGATATGCTCGAACCTGGTTCAACAGCTTGAAGCCAGGTTCCATTGATTCTTTTGACGAGCTGAGCTGTTTGCTTATCAACTAGTTCATCAGCAGCTGTTGCCAGTGATGGAGATCTGATTCCCTCTCCAAGGTCAAGCAGAGAGAGGAGGAATCGCTGAAGAATTACCTCGGCCACTTCAACACGGCCCTCTTAGAAGTCGACCATCTCAACCACGAGGTGGCCGTGTCTGTCCTGGCCGAAGGAGTATCCAAGGAGGGAGACTTCTACTGGCTCTAGAGGTTAATTACTCAAAGAGCCTTTTGGACATAATGTCCCTGGAAGACAAGTATGCTAAGGTTGAAGAATCGAGGAGATCAACTTGGGCCGAACAGCTGAAGAAGAAGGAGGCAAAGGGCTCGGACAAGCAACGGGCCCACCGCTGCGCTAGCCCACCTCGCCACCACAGAGCTCCTCCACCGCCACCTCGAGATTGAACTCAGAGTCCGGCTCGAAGGTTTGACCGTTACACTCCCCTTACCGCGCCAAGAGCATAGATCCTGATGAAGATCGAGCGGCAAATTCCCCGGCCTCCCTCTCTCCAAGGCAATGCAACTCAGAGGGACCCTATGTCACGCCCCAGACCCAATATTGGGCTAGGGTGACAACCCGCCGCGTGCCGGGCACGCAAGACGTCTTAAAAATCTTGATATACGATTCAAATGGGGCAATAAATATGAAAACCAACCATAATACAAATGATAGTTATAAGTTTTGGGTTTCAAACCCTACACCTAAGTCATGTTAATAAAGTTGGGCTACAACAAGCCCTACACACAAACATAATAGGATTACACCAATGCAATGGTTCTTATTTTATTTATTAGAAGCTCCATCAACTCCGAATATCCATCATCAACCCTGAGGCTCTGAAAAACATTGTGAAGGTTTAATGAGTTTACACTCAATAAGTAAGCCTATTATACAATCATATCATACTTGAATTATATTTAACATGCTATCAACATATGCATTTTGTCAACTTAACATAAATTGAACATTCGATAAGCATCAGGATATGCATTCTAGCAAACTCACTGTTTATGTAATTATAGATTTCCTATGTGTCCCACGGCCCTGCAATACCTCAATCAGAGCACATCCTCCAGATGTGTGGCCATATAAAATCAACAGAACACATTGTACGATGTGTGGGCCATACCATAACAGAACACACTCTACGATGTATGTGGCCATATAAAAATCAACAGAACACATTGTAAGACATGTGGGGCCATACCATAACAGAACACACTCTACGTGTGTGTGGCCATATCATAACAGAACACGTCTACAATGTGTGGGGCCATATCATAACAGAATACATCTCCAGTGTGTGTGGCCATATCATAACAGAACACAGCTACAATGTGTGGGGCCATAGTAAAGGAGAACCGCGGCGACCCATATAAATCTATTTAACATTTTCATCACAATTACATCATGCATCTGTATCTCACATTACCTCACAGTGGTTTGCACAGTACTAGGAAATGCATATAGTCACCTCAATATAAACATATCGTACAGGCAATCACATTTCTGGCATATACATCAATAAATCATTTCTTACAATATTACCAATCACTATAATCATATAATTGTTCATTTGTAATCCACAGTTCCATGCTACATAGACAATTCAGATAATTTCTATTTTCTTCTTATTTATAAAAATGCATGCAAACTGTATATACTCAATTTATTAATTAAACAATTATTAAATTTGCATAATAGTCTTACTTACCTCCTACGCAAAATCCAAATGATGCACCAACTAATCAGATGTCTGGGCACCTACAGGATCAATGTACATAATTAATTCACTGAAATCTAATTAATAAATGACCCTTAAGACCCTACCCAGACTAGTTCACGGGCCCAACTTTGGGCTCGAATATCTCCCACTATACACATCCAATTGGGAAGTAAAAATACCCCAAGAAACTAGAATTAACCCAGATTCTAGCCATATAATTTTTTTGCTAATCTCGGCCCATTACGGGGCCCAAAAATCAGCCCCAAAACTGCTCGCAGCACGGCCCAATAGGCCCAGACCAGGCCGGCCCAGCCGGCCCATGGCCAAGCCTCCATCCCCTGCTCCCCTGTTTCGTCGAAACAGGGGACACCATCCGACGGCGGCCAGGCCGCCGCCGGCCTAATCCCGTCCGGCCCGCCACCGAGGCCGGGCCGAGCCGCCGCCGCGGCCGGCCTCCTTCCCATTCTTTCTCTCTCAATTTCTCTCCTTCTCTCTCTTTCTCTCTTCTTGCTCCCGCGTGAAATTCACTGTGCTGGCATCAATTCTGGCCAAAATTGGAGTCGGTCCGGCCGCCGTTGGCCGGACCAGAGCCGGCCGCGGCGGCCGACCTCCCCTCTCTCTCTCTCCTTAATTTCTCTCTCTCTCTCTTTCTTTCTTGTCCGCACTGTGCGCTCGGTGCGGCGGCATGGCCGGCCACCAAGGCCGGCCGGACCTCCATCGGACGCACATCCGGTGCTGGTGGAGGTCATCGGCCAACACTCAGGCCCGGCCAGGCGATGGGCACGCCGCAGGGCTCGAACCAAGGATCGGCATGGTTCACTGTGCCGATCCTGCACTCTCTCTCTCTCTCCCAGGCTCTCTCTCTTAAGCTCTTTCTCTCTCTCAGGCTCTCTCTCTCTCTCTCTGGCTCTTTTTCTCTCTGTGGTAGGGGGACATACCTGAGAATGATGCGCGCCAGGATGAAGGAAGGAGTCCTCCTCCTTCACATTTTAATCACCTGTGCGACGCCTCGGTTCGGAGTTCCGAAGACTAAACGCTTCACCTGGAGCGAAGCGTCAGCCAGGAAAACCAACAGGCTAGAACCTGGTTCATCTGAACCAAACCTGGTTCATCTAAACCGGGTTACTACATCCTCCCCTCCTTAAAAAAATTTCGGCTTCGAAATTGGTATACTATAAATCTCAAAAGTCAACAATCTAAGATAGATAATTTACCTTCAAATAATTGTGGATACTTTGTTTTCATCTCTTCCTCCAGTTCCCAAGTAGCCTCCCTCTCAGAATGATTACTCCATTGTTTTCCTAGGGTGTCATCATGTATGTGATCCTAAGGTCAATAACCTAGGCTCTGATACTACTAAAGCTGTCATGCCCCAGACCCAAATATTTGGCTTGGGTGACAACCCGCCGCGTGCCGGGCACGCAAGGCGTCTTAAAAATCTTGATATACGATTCAAATGGGGCAATAAATATGAAAACCAACCATAATACAAATGATAGTTATAAGTTTTGGGTTTCAAACCCTACACCCAAGTCATGCTAATAAAGTTGGGCTACAACAAGCCCTACACACAAACATAATAGGATTATACCAATGCAATGGTTCTTATTTTATTTATTAGAAGCTCCATCAACTCCGAATATCCATCATCAACCCTGAGGCTCTGAAAAACATTGTGAAGGTTTAATGAGTTTACACTCAATAAGTAAGCCTATTATACAATCATATCATACTTGAATTATATTTAACATTCTATCAACATATGCATTTTGTCAACTTAACATAAATTGAACATTCGATAAGCATCAGGATATGCATTCTAGCAAACTCACTGTTTATGTAATTATAGATTTCCTATGTGTCCCACGGCCATGTAATACCTCAATCAGAGCACATCCTCCATATGTGTGGCCATATAAAATCAACAGAACACATTGTACGATGTGTTGAGCCATACCATAACAGAACACACTCTACGATGTATGTGGCTATATAAAAATCAACAGAACACATTGTAAGACATGTGGGGCCATACCATAATAGAACACACTCTACGGTGTGTGTGGCCATATCATAACAGAATACGTCTATAATGTGTGGGGCCATATCATAACAGAATACATCTCCAGTGTGTGTGGCCATATCATAACAGAACACAGCTACAATGTGTGGGGCCATAGTAAAGGAGAACCGTGGCGACCCATATAAATCCATTTAACATTTTCATCACAATTACATCATGCATCTGTATCTCACATTATCTCACAGTGGTTTGCACAGTACTAGAAAATGCATATAGTCACCTCAATATAAACATATCGTACAGGCAATCACATTTCTGACATATACATCAATAAATCATTTCTTACAATATTACCAATCACTATAATCATATAATTGTTCATTTGTAATCCATAGTTCCATGCTACAAAGATAATTCAGATAATTTCTATTTTCTTCTTATTTATAAAAATGCATGCAACCTGTATATACTCAAGTTATTAATTAAATAATTATTAAATTTGCATAATAGTCTTACTTACCTCCTACGCAAAATCCAAATGATGCACCAACTAATCAGATGTCTGGGCACCTACAGGATCAATGTACATAATTAATTCACTGAAATCTAATTAATAAAATGACCCTTAAGACCCTACCCAGACTAGTTTACGGGCCCAACTTTGGGCTCGAATATCTCCCACTATACACACCCAATTGGAGAAGTAAAAATACCCCAAGAAACTAGAATTAACCCAGATTCTAGCCATATAATTTTTTTGCTAATCTCGGCCCATTACGGGGCCAAAAACTAGTCCCAAAACTGCTCGCAGCATGGCCCAATAGGCCCAGACCAGGCCGGCCCAGCCGGCCCATGGCCAAGCCTCCATCCCTTGCTCCGCTGTTTCGCCCGAAATAGGGGACACCATCCGGTCGGCTGCCAGGGCCACCGCCGGCCTAATCCCGTCCGACCCAGCCACCGGAGGCCAGGCGGAGTCGGCCGCTGCCGCGGCCGGCCTCCTTCCCCATTCTTTCTCTCAATTTCTCTCCTCTCTCTCTCTCTTCTTGCTCCTGTGTGAAATTCACTGTGCCGGCGTCAATTCTGGCCAAAATTGGAGTCGGTCCGGCCGCCGTTGGCCGGACCAGAGCCGGCCGCCGCCGCGGCCGACCTCCCCTCTCTCTCTCTCTCCTTAATTTTCTCTCTCTCCCTCTCTTCTTTCTTTCTTGTCCGCACTGTGCGCCCGGTGCCGGCGGCACGGTCGGCCACCAAGGCCAGTCGGACCTCCACCGGATGCACGTCCGGCGCCGGTGGAGGTCACCGACCAACACTCAGGCCCAGCCAGGCGACGGGCACGCCGCCGAGCCCGAACCAAGGATCGGCACGGTTCACTGTGCCGATCCTGCACACACACTCTCTCTTCCCAGGCTCTTTCTCTCTCTCATGCTCTCTCTCTCTGGCTCTTTTTCTCTTTGTGGCAGGGGGACATACCTGAGAATGATGCGCGCCAGGATGAAGGAAGGAGTCCTCCTCCTTCACATTTTAATCACCTGTGCGACGCCTCGGTTCGGGAGTTCTCGAAGACTAAATGCTCACCTGGAACAAAGCGTCAGCCAGGGAAAACCAATAGGCTAGAACCTGGTTCATCTGAACTAAACCTGGTTCATCTAAACTGGGTTACTACACCCTACCAAGTACTGCCACTTTCATCGGGACTACGGGCATGATACTGAAGACTGTTGTTAGCTCAAGAACGAGATCGAGCGACTGATTTGATGGGGCAGGCTGGACCGGTTCAGGGGTCCCCTTGAGCCGAACAATGAGGAGAATCACCAACCCGAGCCTCGCCAGCTTCCTCCACCAAATCCCTCGGTCCTCGGTAATGTCAATATGATAGCGGTGGCCGGATCCCCATCTTTTTGGTCAAGCGAGGAGGGAAAACTTGCCAAAGAAAGCTCGAGTTGATGAGCTCACTTTCTCTGATGAAGACCTTCGGGAGGTACAGTACACCCATGATGATGCCTTGGTTGTATCTTTGAACATGAACAATTATGATGTACACCGTATGTTGATTGATAGTGGAAGCTCTATTAATGTTCTATATTTCGATGCCTTTGTGAGATTAAAATTCCGAGTAGAAAGCCTCCGACCGATGGAGTCCACACTAGTGGGCTTCACAGGTGACTCCATAATCCCTGAAGGAGTCATCACTCTATCAGTCCGAGCTGGCACTTGGCCCCATGTGGCTTTCATGCTCATGTATTTCCTTGTGACCAAGCTCAGGTCTCCTTACAATGCCATCCTCGGCAGACTGGGGCAAATATCTCTCAAAGCCATCATTTTCATTCCCCATTTTGCCATGAAGTTCCCTACCGAATGGGGAGTGAGGATTGTTCGAGGAAGTCAGATCATAGCTCGGCATTGCTTTGTCGCCGACCTTCAATCCAGAATGCCCGAGGTGGATAGACTGGATGCTCGGGAATATCTCGCTGAGTAACGAGGAGAGCCGACTGAAGAACTGGAGGAGGTACCACTTGACAAAGCTCGGCCCGACCAAACCATAAAGGTCAGATCACAGCTAGAAGGAAAGCTTTGGCAATAATTAATTGAATTCCTTCGAGGAATGCCAACGTCTTCGCCTGGTCTGCATCAGATATGTCCAGAATCAGCCCAGACATCCTGGTACACCGCCTCAGTGTGGATGAGACATTCAGGCCTATTAAGTAGAAGAAAAGGAGCTTCACTTTCGAGCGCCAAAAAGCCATCGAAGAAGAGGTGGATAAACTCATCAAAGCCAAGTTTATCCAGGAGGTTGGTTACCTCGACTGGCTGGCGAACGTGGTCATGGTGAAAAAGTCGAATGGCAAATGGAGGATTTGCATCGACTTCACTGACCTCAACAAGGCCTGCCCAAAAGATAGCTTTCCTCTTCCGCGGATCGACCAGCTCATGGATTCAACTTCAGGCCATCAAATGCTGACTTTTATGGATGCCTATTCGAGCTTCAACCAGATCCGAATGGTGCCCAAAGACGAGGAGAGAACCGCCTTCATCATCGACCGAGGTATCTATTGCTATCGAGTTATGCCCTTTGGTTTGAAAAATGCAGGTGCCACCTACCAAAGGCTGACCAACAAAGTTTTCAAGGAACAAATTGGTCGGAACATAGAGGTGTATGTTGATGATATGCTGGTGAAAAGCAAGGAGGCATCCCAGCACATCGAGGACCTTGCGGAGAGCTTCGCTATACTTCGAAAGTATCAGATGAAGCTCAACCCTACCAAATGCGCCTTCGGGGTCAATTCCGGAAATTCCTCGCTTCATGGTTTCTCAGCGAGGCATCAAGGCAAACCCTCAGAAGATCCAAGCCCTGCAACAAATGACCCCACCTGGGTCAGTCAAAGACGTGCAACGCCTCACTGGAGAGTGGCAGCCCTCAGCCACTTCATTGCTCGATCGGTTGAGAAATGCCTTCCCTTCAAAGTGCTTCGGTTAGCCAAAAACTTTCAGTGGACCCAGATTACCAGAAGTCCTTTGAAGACCTCAAAAAATACCTCGGCTCACCACCTCTCCTTAGCAGCCCAAAGCCAGGGGAAGTGCTGAATCTATACCTGGCGGTCTCTGAAGATGTTGTTGGCTCGGTGCTAATTAGAGAGGAGAACAAAGTTTAAAGACCTGTTTATTATGTTAGCAAATTGCTCAAGGATGCTGAAACGAGGTATACTCGAATCGAGAAGATGATCCTAGCCCTGGTGACATCGGTCCGAAAGCTGTGGCCATACTTCCATGCGCATACCATCGTTGTCCTGACCGACCAACCCCTCAAGGCAATTATCCATCGTCCAGAGGCATCAGAGAGAATGACCAAATGGGCTATCGAATTGAGCGAGCACGACATTCAGTATCAGCCTCGTCCAGCCATTAAAGCCCAGGTTCTGGCGGACTTCCTCCTTGAATGCACCATACCCAAAGATGGCTCTATTTTGGATACCCCCGGACAACCAAAGCCCAGCGCCCTATGGTTGCTTCACGCCGATGGATCCTCCAGCGCGGGCGGTTCTAGCGCCGGCCTGGTTCTCACTAGTCCAGAAGGTGTGACTTTCGAATACGGCATCCGCTTCTCCTTCCCGGCTTCAAACAATGAAGCAGAGTATGAAGCCTTATTCTCCGGACTCCGAATCGCCCATGAGCTTAAAGTCAAAAAACTGATTGCTTAGACCGACTCCCAATTGGTGGCTGGCCAGGTGCAGGGAGAATTCGAGGCTCGAGAGCCAAGTATGATTCGTATCTCCAAAAGGTGCACGATTTATCCTCCTGTTTCGATGAATTTAAAATTGTCTAGATCCCAAGGATGAAAACACGTGCGCCGACCTTCTGTCCCGCCTGGCGACTACGGAGTCAATGGATCTCGAGCGAAAATTCTACTTGGAGGTCCTGAAGAAGCCCAGCATCGCTGATGCTGATCAGATGATGTAGATTGACACCGAACCATCCTGGATGGACCCCCTGCACCAATACCTCAAAGAAGGGTTATTGCCTAGTGATAGAAAGGAGGCAAGAAAATTGAAATTGCAATCATCTCATTATGTTCTGATCGATGACCGGCTATACAAGCGGTCCTTCTCAATGTCGCTGCTCAAATGCCTCCGATCAACAGAGGCCGACTATGCTCTTGGGAGGTCCACGAAGGCATCTGTGGCAATCACCTCGGTGGTCGGGCCCTATGCCACAAAGTGTTGCGTCAAGGGTATTATTGGCCGACGATGCAAAAAAGACACGATGACCTCGTTCGAACTTGTGATTTATGCCAGAGGCATTCGAATGTTCAGAGGCTCCCCTCGGTGCACCTGACTTCCATATCATCCCCTGGCCCTTCGCCAAATGGGGGATGGATATTCTTGGCCCTTTCCCCTCGCAACGGGGCAAAGGAAGTTCTTATTTGTTGCAATTGATTATTTTACTAAGTGGGTTGAAGCCGAAGCAGTCGCTCAGATAACCAAGCCCATGCTAAAGACTTCATGTGGAAGTCCATCATCTGCTGCTTCGGTCTTCCACACACTATCATCACTGACAACGGGAAGCAGTTTGATAACCCTAAGTTCCAAGAGTTCTGTGACGATCATAGCATTCTCCATTGCCTGACATCGGTCGGACATCCTCAAGCTAATGGAGAAGCCGAGGTAACCAACCGAACTCTCCTACCGGGAATCAAAGCTCGGCTCAACCGGGCACGAGGCCGATGGGTCGAGAAGCTCCACCATGTATTATGGGCATATCGGACTACCGAGAGAGTACCCATAGGGCAGACCCCATTCAAGATGGCTTTTGGCACAGAAGCCGTAATCCCTATGGAAGTCGGACTCCCCTCCCCTCGTGTGGAAGGCTATTCAGAAGAATCCAATGATGAGCAGCTCCGAACTAATCTTGACTTGATAGAAGAAGTCAGGGAGAAGGCCCGAATCTGGATGGCCGCCTACCAACAAAGTGTAGCTCGTTATCACTCCACAAAAGTCCGAGGGAAGTTTTTCCTTCCCGACGATCTGGTGCTTCAGAAGGCATCCGTCTCGAAGCCACTGGAGCAAGGAAAATTGTCCCCAAATTGGGAAGGTCCCTACCAAGTGACGAAAGTAATCAGATCCGGCACCTACAAACTCCAAGATTTGGATGGGAAATATATTCCTCGGACGTGGAACTCGGATAATCTATGTGCATATCATCAATAAAAGTACGCTCTTGCTAAACTCATTTTGTCTATTGAATTAAATTTAATTTTCGAAGACTCGTAAAATTCCTATAACTCTCCTTGAAAGCTGCAATGAGAAGCAGGTTTATAAACCTTGGCTGGCTGAGCGATCTTCGTACCTTGGCCGTGCCAAGTAAAATATATTTGACAAACCTCGGTCGGGCTGAGAGAGCTTCGTACCTTGGTAGCACCAAGTAAAATATAATCTTAAAGCCTCGGCCAAGCCGAGTGACGGTCTTCGTACCTTGGCCGCGCCAAGTAAAATATAATCTTGAAGCCTCAGCCAAGTCGAGTGACGGTCTCCATACCTTGGCCGTGCCAAGTAAAATATATTTGACAAACCTCGGCCGGGTCGAGAGAGCTTCGTACCTTGGTAGCGCTAAGTAAATATAATCTTGAAGCCTCGGCCAAGCTGAGTGATGGTCTCCGTACCTTGGCAGCGCCAAGTAAAATATAATCTTAAATCCTCGGCCGGGCCGAGCGATCTCCGTACCTTAGCCGCGCCAAGTAAAATATATTTGACAAACCTCGGCCGGACCAAGAGAGCTTCATACCTTGGCCGTGCCAAGTAAAATATAATCTTGAAGCCTCGGTCAAGCCGAGTGACGGTCTCCGTATCTTGGCCACGCCAAGTAAAATATATTTGACAAACCTCGGTCGGGCCGAGAGAGCTTCGTACCTTGGCAGCGCCAAGTAAAATATAATCTTGAAGCCTCGGCCAAGCCGAGTGATGGTCTTCGTACCTTGGCAGTGCTAAGTAAAATATAATTTTAAATCCTCGGCCGAGCCGAGAGAGCTTCATACCTTGGCCGTGCCAAGTAAAATATAATCTTGAAGCCTTGGCCAAGCCGAGTGATAGTCTCCGTACCTTGCCGCACCAAGTAAAATATAATATTGAAGCCTCGGCCAAGCCAAGTGACGGTCTCCGTACCTTGGCCGCACCAAGTAAAATATATTTGACAAACCTCGGCCGAGCCGAGAGAGCTTCGTACCTTAGCAGCGCCAAGTAAAATATAATCTTGAAGCCTCAGCCAAGCCGAGTGATGACCTCCGTACCTTGGTAGCTCCAAATAAAATATAATCTTGAAGCTTCGGCCAAGCCAAGTGATGATCTACATACCTTGGCAGCTCTAAATAAAATATAATCTTGAAGCCTCGGCCAAACCGAGTGATATATTTCTGAAGCCTCGGCCAAACTGAGTGATATATTTTGAGAAGCCTCGGTCTAGTCGAGTAATTTCTCAAACACTATGACGCGACTAAGGCGTCCTATCATGCTTCGGCAAAGGTAAGTAACCTTTCTTCGCTTACCAGCAAGATTATGCAAGTTATTTCTTTTCAAAGAAATACATACTTTATCCCTTAAATAAGATCATATTTACCACATGAGTTTACAGGGCCACCCAGGCCTCCCTCTGACCTAACAGAGATGAACGCTTCCTCCACAGAGGACTGAATATCATGTTAACAAAAACAAAGTAGCAAAAGCGCTGCTGGACTTATAGATTATGCTACGGTCCGAAAAGCATAAAATGAGAGTAGCAACTCTCAACACAATCACATCGGAAAAAGAAATAGATGTTAAAAGAAGAAAGAGTAGAAACTTTCTTTATTAATGAAAAAATTACAACCTCCTGAGAGGCATTACAAGTGCATCATAGCACAGAAAATAAAGATAAAATAAAAGCTCGGTTGAGCAGCTTCGGTTGATAACGATGTCTCTATATCCGACCCCAGAAATCAGAGAAACCAGACAGCTCTGTTAAGCCATTGGTTAATGCTAAAGAACAAAGTAGGCCATCCACGGATCCCTCGGATGGACATGTTGGGGGATCATAACCAGGTCAAAGACCTGTGGATGCTTATGCCAATGAAGCATCCCCCAAGTGGGATGCTAGTCTGCTAGCCACTGCCCAAGCACATAGGCAAAGAACCAGCAGACCAACACCACCCTCCTCCCTCTTCAAATGGAAAAAGATTCCTCAGGCGGATGAACTGAGGAATTCAAACTGAGGGAGGAGGCGAAGTCCATGTTAGCCATGGGGGATACGTATGCTTTGCATTTCCCGTGGTCCCCATGGCAAGTGACAAAGGACACATAGGAAGTGCGTACGTGTGCTCCCCATATGACCTCTGCGGGCATCCCGTGTGCTCTCCATATGACCTCCGAGAATTCCTTCCTTAAGGACTATATGCTCTTCAGCAGCTTCTCCATCACCCCGGCTATTTGGGACGAACTAGCTTTCAAAAGAGAAGCTCGATCTCTCCGCTCTCAATGAAACAGGCGCCATGAAAGCCCTTACAACTCACAGAAGGAGAAGGTCTTGGGAGATAGCCTAGCCCGCCTGCTCTCCCCATTTTATAGGCAAGCAAGCCGAGGGCAGTCATTAAAGAAGGAAGCACCAGAATTTGAAACACCCTTGCCACGTCGCCACATGATAGGGCAAAAGAAAGGGGCGCATTCCGAAGCGCGTCGAGCATGCCTCCCAAGCTGTAACGAAAGACAGAAGATTTCCTTCTGATCTCGAATCAGGAGCCTTAAATGTAGAAAATCAGTCGCAGGTCCTTGAGATATGGGCAGGCCTAGGAAATCTCCTTTCGAAAATGATGCCGACCAATGGTAATCGAATATTATTGCATACGTTAAAAAGACTCGTATTGAAAAAGGCCAACGGGATAAATGCCTTGGGCAGAAATGAAGCATCCTTCAGCAAAGCCGTTTTGTATGCCTTGGCAAAAAATGTACCAACTCTTTGCTTCGGACAAACTAAACTATCTAACCTCGGCCCCAACCGAGGTATTTGAGCCGTTTTCGGCCCTCTCGCGCCGAACCATTTCGTGCCTTAGCAAACCGAGTAAGTTTGCGCGCACCTAACCTCGGCCCCAACCGAGGTAAAGTCAGAGTTACGTCCCACGGCAAAACCGAACAATTTTATGTATTAGTAAAACCAGTTAATCTGGTTTCGATTGAGCAGAATCTTTGATTCGGAACCCCCAAGGGCTATCCGACCTTAAAGCACATTTTGTTTACAATTCGTTTACCATCAAGGGAACTCCCGGAAAAAAGGTCATTCAGAAAGGCAATGACCAAAGCGATAAGGCAAAGCAAAAGAGATCAAAAGATTCATTCATTAAATTTTGATCAGATTACAGATTGAAAAAATAAAAATACATAAGCGACCCTTAAGAATCAAGGTTCGGGTCGGTCCCGAGAACCTTCTTGATAACATCCAGAATGACTTGACTCGCCTCACCCGCTTCAAATGTTGTTGGAAGAGAAATCTCGGGTTCCTCAGCGGCAGACTAAGGGCATCCTTCGGGAGCCAACCTCATTAGGGCCCAGGATAGCGTCAAGATCAACGTCTGAAATATCTTCATACTCGGCTTCTTCGGCCCCCGGGGTATAAGTATCAAAATGTTCGGCCTCCAGAAAGGATAAATCCAACTCGGGATACGCTCGAGAGATCTTCGCTCAAGTTTCCTCCTCGCCGAACCAGAACGCATCGGCGTAAGCCTCTCTACGCTCTTCGAGCAGAACTTTTGTACTCCTCCACGGCCAAGGTGATTCGTTATTAGCTTCAACTAGCTGGTCCCCGAGTTCGAGGTTCATTTGGTGACTCACAGATAACTTCACCCTTAGAGCCTTAAATTGCTCCTGCGCCTCGAGCCCAATTTTACCCATATGCAAAACATCAGAACGTTTAAGCCCACGAGCAAAAGAAAAGTACCGGAAGCAAATAAATAAGAAGACACTATACCTCTTCCTCCCACCGAGCCATTTTATTGCTCAGCTCTTGAACCTTTTCCAGGGCCTTCAATTTGGCCGATTTATTTTGTTGGAGACCCTCCTTGAGGTCATTAATTCGGGACTGTTTGTCCCCGATTTCTTGCCGAGATTGATCGAGATCATCAGTGAGCCTAGCAATCTGCTCATGTTGCTATTTCAGCCGATTTTTCATATCGGTGAGTTCCTTATCCAGACCGGCAAGCTGATCCTGCTATCGTCGGCACCTGTGCTCCTCCTCCTCGAGCCTCCTGCCCCAATTATTTTTCTTCTCAGCATGACTAGCCTTCAGCTGGTCCCATCTTTTTTCAAAATACTGCTGCATGGCCTTAACTTCATTGGCATGCTTAGCCTTAATTTGGGATAACTCCAGGCAGGCCTTGTCGATTATTCACGAAACCCTGGAGCTCTCTGACTGGAGCCTCGAGCCAAGAGGCCCTCTCGGCTGTAATTCGGTAAGACTCGCTCACCTTCTCAAAGTCCGCCTTACCGGATGCCAAGGTTCTAAAAAGTCGGCTGGTTGAATCCACCCTTGTCCGAAGGTCGGCCGCCTCCTTTCTGGCCTGAGCACAAGCCCCAGTGGCCAAATTTAAGCGCCAATTTAGTGCCCTCATAATCAAGGCATTTTGCAAGAAAAACACAAGTAAGAAACCACGATCAAACCGATCCATCAGGAATTACAACCCCGGTACAATAACTTACCCGGGAGGCATAGTTCGAAGCAATCTTCATGAGAGTAGCGTTACTAATCTTGGGAAGAAGGTAAACATCCTTCGGCGCCCCGAGCCGACCGAAAGCCGCATCAATGATATCCTCGACCGTAGGCTCGTCCATCGAGGAACTTCCCCCCGCGCACAAAATAGACCTCATCAAGGCGTGAGCATGTCATCCACCTTTGAGCTGTGGATAAGAGAGCTCATGGCTGAAGAGCCGGCCTGAGGGGCTTCGGCCTGAGGAATCGCCATCCGCTCGGCTTCCTCCATCAAGACTCTGGCCTACAGGACCTCGGATGCTTCGGCCCCGTTGAGGGAGCCTCGGCCCGAGTGCCTCCTTCATCCAGTGATTCTTCTTCCTCTTCCTCTTTCTCTCCGACTATCGCTCCATCTCGGCAGACTCCACTTGAACTT
The DNA here is from genome assembly GCA_900491605.1 of Calamus simplicifolius. Lineage (NCBI taxonomy): Eukaryota > Viridiplantae > Streptophyta > Magnoliopsida > Arecales > Arecaceae > Calamus > Calamus simplicifolius. Next base: position 203,992 of record UESW01004929.1, on the reverse strand, counting down.
CAATCTCTTTCACGGCATCCCCTGGTACCGTAACAGAGAGACCTTCAATAGGAGGCACCTCGACCTCCACCAACCTTTCAACAGGCGGCTCCACTGGGGCTTTGACAGCCGCCACTACTACCTCTCCTCACCCCTTCACCTGAGCAGGAGCCTCTTCCATGCGCAGTGGACTCTCCACCGCTGGTAACTGAAGAACATCTAGCAGGAGGATCGCCAGACGGACCGGCGACATCTCCTCGGCGTCTTCTAATACGATCACTATTTGGAGGGGGGAAACCTCAGTGGTTCCTTCCGAGCTCCCCCCAATGGCTTCCTATGCTACCTTGCCCCCCTCCGGCAGGGAGGGCTTATCAATTACGGCCGGCGCTTCTGCTTCCTCCCTCTTTGAAGTAGAGGAGTGGCGGCCGATGCCGTCTTTCCTAGACTCCTTTGAGCAAGGCCCGGAAGGACGGACCCTCTTCTCAGACCTATGCTTGTCTCCGGAGTCGGAGCCCCTGTGGCTTTTTCCTAGCTCCTTCCTTATTTGGCCCACAAATGCGGACCTCTCAGCTAAAAACGTAGCAAATGTTCAGTTAAACAGTAGCGGAATCGCATGAATACCCTGACCATCAGAGGAAAGACTCACCTTGAGGGTCAATAGAGCTAAGCCCGGCGGCGAAAAGGGCATCCTATGCTAACAGAGTACTGGTTGAAACCTTCTGACCACTGCGAAAGGTAACCAGATCTCTTTTTTCCTGCTCGCTCAACTCCGGACGTACCTCCGGATCCTTCACATAACTCGCCCATCCTCTCGGAAAATCTGAACCGATGTTTCCTTCGGTAATGAAAAATCGGAACTTCCACTCCTTTATCGAAGACAAGTTATCAGAAATCATCTTGAACGACTTTCGGGGACTAATGTAGGGCCACTCAGAGCTCCTCTCGGAAACCAGGTTGTAGCAGAGTCAAAATATGGGAAGGGTCGCAGTCACCACAACACGACTACACATTGAGATGAACCCGATAAGATTGCGCTAGCTATTTGGGGCTACCATCGTTGGACATATGTTGTAAAACCTCATCACCTCCTGTATCAGTGGGTGAAGAGGAAATCGGAGACCTGCCCTCAAGCTCTCCTCGTAGAAGAAGACTCACCGGCTTAATTCGGTTGAAACACGGTGCTCGATCCTCGGCACCCATAAGGCTACATCCAGAGGAACCCTATAATGGCGACGGATCCTATCCAGGTCGTCAAGGGTTACCTCAGAGGCAACATCACCTGGACCCTTCATATTGGCTGAATGGGGGGTAGGATACGAACAAGCAAACAAGGGCTCAAAGAAAGAATGGAAAATATCTATGACATGGACAAAGAAGCGTTGCGGAAGGAGCGCCGCCCCAGCCCTCTTTAAATAAACACTTCATAGAGAAAGCCCGAGACGCCAAAACTTTCGATATGGGCACCATAAATAAAGGAGTCCCACCGCGTTGAACTTCCACTATCGCGGTTTGCTAGAAACGAGGCATTTTCTCCTCGAGCTATGGCGAAAAATGATGACGAAACAGCGGCCCGTCATTTACGAGATTATCATTGCCCGCCTTTTTGAATCCCCCAAATAAGAATGTTCCGAAATTCTACTCCCTATATCCGAACTTACACTTCGGACTAGGGAGTGGGGGGCATGTGATGAAGGGTAAAATCATCATTGCATTAGTGACCATCCACATCGATAATTGGGTCAGGCCCAATCCTAACATCTTACCATCCAGCTGGCATAACAGCCAAGCAATGAAGCCGAATCACCTTTGATAAAGTCGGGTTGCCCTGACAACCCGAACCACTCTCATACCTCGGCAATATGAGCCGAACCATTCTATACCTCGGTAACCCAAGCCATCCTTGTTACCTCGGCAATCTGAGCCGACCATACCTCGATAACCCGAGCCATCCTCATTACCTCGGTAATTTGAGCCGACCATACCTCGGTAACCCGAGCCATCCTCATTACCTCGGCAATCTGAGCCGACCATACCTCGGTAACCAGAGCCATCTTCATACCTCGGTAATCTGAGCCGACCATATCTTGGCAATCCGAGCCGAGCCATCTATACCTCAAAAAATTAGGTTATTTCTCGTTTCGGCCGGACCAAGGCATTCGAAACACCTCTGCGAAATTCGGCGTGGGAGAGTTCGAATTCATTATAACTGAATAAGATTCCAAGCAGGGAATCATACCCAGAAGTGGCCTAGGACCCACAAGAGTAGCCTAGGGCCTACGTGATCATTGAATCTCAAAGCATCAACCAGCTCTCCCAGCCATCGATCCTCTAATCGAAAAGATACAGACCCTACTGGTCTTACAACAAACTTGATTCGAATCTGTTTTGAATCATAACGGCTTTCAGACCTCTCCTCACGACACGCCCAAGGAACCAGGTGATCCCCTATAAATGCCGCAGTTCTCCAATCTCTCAGGTAGGCAATTACTCATACTCATTCACGGGCTCGGATATTCCATTAAAGCTCCCCCTGAGCTCATGGCTCTCTAGAGAACGCCCGCCTAAGGAGAACTCTTCTGTGAGAGTCTTCTCCTCACATCTGCTTGCTATGAATCTTTACTGACTTGGGCATCGGAGGGTCCTTTGCATAGGGTAACTGCCACAACACCCTCTGCGTGCGACTGTCTTGCAGGTTCCGCCCGGAGTGATGAGATCGGTGTCCGGATCAGGAGCCAGAGGCGCACCCGAGTCGAAGAACATATTTCCGCGGCAATATGGTCTATTTAAAGTCAAGTATGATTCAAATTCAATCCAAAATGTTAAGTTCAGGATTAAATTAGATCGGATCATATTTGCATTTAAGTTAAGTATTTAATTATTATTTTATAGCTACAAATTTAGTAATTGATAATCAAATATAAAATTAAATAAGAAAAAATAAGCCAATTTGAACTTAAATTTTTATACAAGATCTTTTAATACTATCCAAATAAATGATAGTTCTTAAGTTAATAAATTATGATATTTAAAATATTTATTAATATACCTAAAAATGTTATAATTAGAATCCATCAAAATATATAATAAAATATAAATATGTTATATAATTAAGTAAAAAAATGAGAGGAGTTCTAGATCTTAGAATAAAAAGAATAATTAGTTTAAATGAGGTTCATTCAATGGATTGATAAAGATAATTGAAGTGAAAGAAAATAAGATCTACATAATTATTGTTTATAGGATGAACCGAATTAGGTTTAGGTCGATTAGGTCAAAATATATATAAGGCTCAAATTCGATCCAAAATTTAGATCAGATATATTTTTTAACTTGACCCAACTCATAAATTTTTAAATACAAGTTGGATCAGATCTAGCTAGGTTGAAACCTGATCAGGTCATTTGCAACTTTAATGAGAAACCCTAAATAAAAAATAACAAACCCAAAATAACAAAACGAGTCCATAAAAACTAACAAATTCTTTTTGTTTTTTCCTTCTTTGTTTATTCTATCCTCTCTCTCTCTCTCTCTCTCTCTCTCTCTCTCTCTCTCTCTCTCTCTCTCTCTCTCCTCTCCCTCACACTATAGCATTGCGCCACGCATTGCTATAGCCATGCACCTATGCTAGCAGGGTCATATGGACCTCCTGTCATATTTTATGTATGCTTTTATATGGCTACCATACATGTATTCTATATCCTCTATGCTCACATATTACCATGATCTCATATCCTAAAACTTGCTACGATCATATTAATAGCAATGAAGTGCAAATTCCTTTGTAACCCTAGCACTTATTTTCACAATTTATGTTGGCTTCTCCTCTTCACTTTCATATCCTTTATATTTTCTCATAAGTGTTTTGTCTTTGATTCCTTTTTTTTTTTTACGATCATAATAATACATTTTGACTGATCTAAGCATACTCATAATATCCATTTGCTACCTCTAATTCAAACACCGACAACATCAAGTTGACTTGATCTTAACAAAATAAAATACATTAACATCGATAAAGGGTTTTAAATTTTCAAAGTTAGGAAGCCAACCACTGCTAAACATGATCAAACATTATCTTCATCTTTTATAAAATTATTTATTTATCTATCCCTTGATCTCGGTATTAATTCAACATTATTTTTTAAACCCTAATCTTAAAGAAATGCTATTAATATAAGTCTACCAAAAAAACTATCACATATATAAAGAAAAAAATCACATAATTTCTATCTATGGCTTGATTTCAGTATTATTTTAGCATTCTTCTTTAAATAATTTAAATCCGACCAAAAATATGTCATATAAAGTAAAAAAGCTTCACAATTGCTATGGATGACTTGATTTCAGTGCTGTTTTTAGTGTTGTTTATATACTAGTAACAGAGGAGTGCTATTGTTATAAATCTGAAAAAGAAAAAGAAAAAGAGAGATTGAGTACATGGAGAAAAAGACTCCTCATTATTTCATATAACACAGTCATAAGTCAACTATTCTTTCCTCTGTGCCAATCCTAATCCATTCTAAGCACACTTTTTTTTTTTTTTAAAGCTTAAAATTCATTATAAAAATCCAACGTTGGGGCTTAGTTTATACTTGTTTGACTCGTTGCTATAATATTAAAATAAACTGCAAAGCAAAATATTGCAAATTTTTTAAGCATTTGGGTGGAGTCGAGAGATTGACGCAGGATTAGCAGATGGTGACGAATAGAAGAAATATGGCAGGCAGCCTTCTCAACCCTTGGTCTTCGGGGGTCACCTCACCGGATGGTGACAAGCAGTTGCCCTATGATGCTCCTCGGTGGTGCCACAACACGAAACAGAGAATAAACATATCAGTAATAGACAAGTGCACAAACGGAGAACCGGGCCAGAGCTGCAGTTCGACTTACAGTCAATGAGGTTACGAAACGTGGGTAAGAGAAAAGCTGTTTGCTGTTTGAATCAACGGCAACATTATTTACCATACCAAAACCATCGGCGAACTTTTGAAGTATTCGTGAATTTTTCCTTGGACGAATGAATCGACAAATCAGACTCACACAATTTGAACACCATCCAATTATTAATAAAATATTCGAAACCTTTAATATTTATTCACGAATTATTCATGATTAATTCAACAGATTTTTAGGAATTGCAGAATTATTCGTGACACTTCGAGGTTTTTTTTGATAACAGTCATTCTAATCATTCAATCCAAATATCTTATATTTGTTCCAAAAAAAATATTCAACTATATTATATTATAAAGATATAATATTTTAAGCTAAATTATAATATTAACTTTTAAGGGGATTGTATTCTTTTTGTTCTTAAACTTCAAAAAATTGTAGAAGTGGTTCTAATTTTTTTTTTCACTTTAATCTCTATGATTAAATAGAAAAAATGCCATTAATTTTTGTCCCATATGGTATATTCAGATAATAAAATTATTAAATTAGTAGGTTAGTAATAAATTTTAATTTAATTTTATTATTTGAATGACATATGTGAGCTGTCATATGGTAAAAATTAATTATTTAACTATTTAACTCTAAGGATCAAAGTTAAACAAAAAAAAAAAATTAGAATTATTTTATAAATTTTTTTTTTGAAGCTTAAGAACTAAGAAGACATAACTTTTAAGTTTAAAAATTAATAATGTAATTTAATTAATATTTTATTAATTTTTAAAAATTTTAATCTTAACATTCTCGTTTTAACTCTCAAAATTTCCCGAATTTTTAACGAATCTGAGTACTTCCAAGCTGACAAAGCGCAACTCTCTTTTCCCTAAAATCACGCAGTACTTACCTCCGCTTTATATATTTTATACACAAAAAAACAGAGTAGATTAAATGTTAACAGCCGGGAAGCACTCCTTGGCGTGCCGTCGGTGGCGAAGGGTCGTCCAAGCCGGGCGGAAAAAGAAATCGCACTCCTTCGACGGTGGAGCACGCGATCCTTCTTCTCCTTCTCCTTTACCCAAACCCTAACCCCAATACCTTCTTCCACGCTCTCTCCCCTCTTCGATCTGGCCGTCGAACCCCTGCAAAATCCTAGCGGAAGGCGGAGGAGAAAGGGCGGAGGAGGCGGCAGATGGCGGCGATGGCGAGGGTGGACGGCCAGGAGAAGGTGCTTGCGGCAGCGCAGCACATCGTCAAGAGCCTCGCCACCTCCAAGAACGCCGCGGAGGACATGATCCGTATCCTCTCCGGCTTCGACAACCGCCTCTCCATCATGAACGACGACCTCTTCCCGCCCGCTCCCGACAAGTCTCCCTCGGCCGCCAGCGGCGACGCTGGCGATGCCGGAGATGCCGAGCCCTCCATGGCCGTGGCCCGCGTCGACGCCGCTGAGAAGGTCCTCCTCCGCTGGGACCCCTCCTGCTGCGACTCCCTCCTCTGGGAGGCCCCCTCTGAGGAGATCGCCGACTTCCTCGCCGCTGTCGACGAGGTCATCTCCTTCGTCGCCGGCCCCCAGGCCTCCCCCTCGGCCGGCGGCGGCAGCGACCTCCTGCCGCGCGGAGAGCGCGCTTCAGATCGCCATGTTCCGCCTTGAGGAGGAGTTCCGCTACCTCATGATCCAGAACACCGTCCCCCTCAACGCGGACGGCCTCTACGGCTCCATCCGCCGTCTTTCCCTCTCCTTCGCCTCCGACAGCGGCGATAACATCGAGGACTTCGAGAGCTCCGTCGAAGAGGAACAGCAGCAGCAGCCACAGCAGCAAGAGGGAAGCCCCGAGGACAGGACAGGGAGCAACCTCTTGGACGATCGCAGCGTAGATCTGATCCGGCCGGAAGCCATTGTGAACCTGAAAGAGATCGCCGACCGCATGATCTGGGCCGAGTACGGTAGGGAACTCCACCAGGTGTACTGCTCAGTCCGGCGTGAGATCCTCGATGAGTGCCTCGTCATTCTCGGCGTCGACCGGATGAGCATCGAGGAGGTGCAGAAGATCGAGTGGGGGATGCTCAACGACAAGATGAAGAAGTGGATTCAGGCTGTCAAAATCGTCGGCAGGGTTCTTCTCATGGAGGAGAGGCGAATCTGCGACCAGATCTTTGTGGGCAGTGAAGAGTTGAAGGAGGAGTGCTTCACAGAGACCGCCAAGGGTTGTGTCATGCAGCTGCTCAATTTTGGGGACGCCATTGCTATCTGTCAGCGGTCTTCGGAGAAGCTTTTCCGGATACTGGACATGTATGAAGCTCTTGCTGAGGTGATGCCAGACCTGCAGGCCTTGTTCTTGGCCGACTCGAGGGAGCTTATATGTGGTGAGGCCGAAGGGATTCTGAGGAGGTTGGGAGATGCTGTGAGAGGCACTCTTTTGGAGTTTGAGAATGCAGTTCAGCAAGAGGCATCTCGGAGGCCAATGCAGGCAGGTGAGATACATCCATTGACACGCTATGTAATGAATTATGTGAGACTGCTAGTTGATTATGGTAACACACTGGATGTGCTTCTGGATGACGGTGGAATGGGAGGTGGTGCTGGTCCTGAAGGGGGTGAGAGTGATGATGGCAGGTATATGGGGAGTACGACTCCATTGGGCAGGCGTTTGCTGCTGTTGATCTCTTATCTGGAGTCTAATCTTGAAGAAAAATCTAAACTTTATGAAGATGGTGCGATGCAATACATTTTTTGATGAACAATATACTTTATGTAGTTCAGAAAGTGAAGGATTCTGAGCTTAGGAGGCTTTTAGGAGACCATTGGATACGTAAACGGCGAGGCCAAATCCGGCAGTATGCCACAAGCTACCTCAGAACTTCCTGGACCAAAGCGTTGTCTTATCTAAGGGATGATGGATTCGGGAGTGGAAGCGGAAGTTCTAATAGTGTTTCCAAGATGGCTCTCAAAGAAAGGTTCAAGAGTTTTAACTTGGCATTTGAAGAAATATACAGGGTCCAGACAGCTTGGAAGGTTCCAGATCCCCAGCTCAGAGAAGAACTGAGAATATCCATATCAGAGAAGGTTATTCCTGCATACCGCTCATTTATGGGGAGGTTTGGTGGTCAACTGGATGGTGGGAGGCATGCAGCAAAGTACATAAAGTACACTGCCGAGGATTTGGAGAACCATCTGCTGGATTTGTTTGAAGGGTTGCCTGGGCCAGCAAACCCTCCAAGGAGAAAATCTTAAGTGCTGACAAGATTCTCATCTCTGGTAAGCTCTAGTTTTTGTGAGGTCTTCTCTTGCAGAGTTCAGTTACCTCACCGAACTTAAGCTTGATAATTTTGTGTCTATCTTCTCTTCTTAAGTTACTGTATTATGTTATGATGTAGTTACAGCATTACAAATACTGCCGCTTTGACTTCTTATATGTACTGTAATAGTAATAATGTATTTGTACATTACTTCTCCAGGAAGAATCCTTATCATTTTCCTATATTACATGAAACCAGTGAATGCCTATTTTGGCCACTTGAGGTTATGCCTATAATTGTCTGATTTGAGTAGTACCTTTTGCATGCCAAAACATGCTGGCTTTTCTTTTCTGTTCTTCTCTTTTTTTCTTTTGCGTGACAACTTGATTTGTTGCATTGGTAAGCTCTTAAATTTGGAGCTTTTGGTCATTGTTATTTTTTATTCTTTTCCCTATTATTAATGAAGAAAGTCATTTTAATTTCCATTATTATTGAATTTTTATCTCCATGTCTTCTGTTTCATGAACAGAATGATTATGAAGTATTGTGCTGACAGTTTTTAAAGTTTTTGTTGCTAGATATGAGTATGATGGGAGCTTGTAGTTGTCTGTTAAATTTGACAATTTATCTTTGACAAATGTCCTGAATAGAGCAGAGTAAAGAAAGCAGATTCATGTAGCAGACCCATGTAGTTGGGAAAAGGCTTGAGTTGATTGAGTATCTTTGACAAATGTCAAGAATTTCCTCTTTACTCACCTCTAATACTCTCATAAAGTGGTCTTAATTCTAATTTAAATCAACGCTTACTCTTTATTTATTAGATGACTTTGCACTAAATTTGCACGAACACCTGTCCTTTTTTATATCCATAGGACTTCACAAACCACCACCCAAGTTCTTTATGGCCTTGGCTATTTTTAGATTCTTTATAAGCCAAGATGCAACAAAAGGAAACAAAAATATGTTTTGGTCAGCATAAGGCTTAGGTCTTAATTTTTCATGGTTATAATCGATTCTTAGATTCAAGAATCTTCCAATTTCCATTTCACACCTGCTTAGGGAACAAGTTGCTGCCTTAAATAGGATCAAGGTAATGTGCCTGGAGGCTTAGTCCCAATAACAAAGGATGAGTTTCTGGTCCTAGGTGTTAGATATTTATAATGTTGTCATTATCATAGTTATTGTTTCTTTGCTTATTTGATGCTGAGGTAGACATATGTCCATGTATGTTGTGAGAACAATATAATTTAATGTGATATTATATAATGAAAATAGTTTGTTGCACTATTTGTGCCTAGTAAAAGCTTGAACAGATCCTCATGTTCAACAAGCCAACAGTAATAATACCCATAAGCATTTCATAACTCTTAACAGGTCCATTTTTTTAATAGTTCGTTCTCATGCTATGGAGGACAAGCTTCACGCATGCTAGGCCTTAAGCATATTAAATACTATTTTAGGTTAATGCTGCTTTGATTGTAGAGTGATGCATATGGAGAGAAGAATGGGTAATTGCAACATCCTCTGCAAATACAGATTTTTCTCTATTATATATGTGACCTGAGAAACATTTTCCTGCTTTTAGCTGGTGCAATTCTTAGTTATAGGGTAGGGAAGGTAAAAAGTTTGAGCAAGAGGATATAGTCAATTATGATGGGTGTGTTTATAAAGATAGGAGAGCTCTAAGTTGGTATGAGAGGGTGGGAAGGTCTAATGGCCATGTGTAAGTCCTTACCAATTAGATGGGTTGATTAAAGGCTTCACTGGATATGGTTTATAGTTTGAAATGCTAGACAACTAGAAAATTGCATATGCACAAGTTTAACGTGATTGAAACAAAATTGTTGAGATGGATGAGTGATAATGTGAACAAAGATAATAAAAAAATTGAAGTTATTCATAAAAGAGAGAGGTAGCACCAATTAAGAAAAAATTTAGATAAGGAACTCTTACATGATTTGAACGTTTGTAATGTAGACCTCAGGATTCACTGGTACAGGAGAATGATTTCATACATATAAAAGAAAAAAAGAGAGATGCATCAAAAATTGCATAAAAGGAAGTAATAAAAAAAGATTTAATATATTTGAATCTTATATAAAATATGATTTTAAATCGAGTAGAATGGAGAAGGCATTCATGTTGCCAACCTCAACTAGTTTGAATAAGACTTTGTTATTGTCATTATATATGGGGATCTTCTATGACTAGATGGCCTTTTGCATTGTATAGAGTTAAGAGCAAGACTTGTGGTTGTGGGAATTCATTTCTTGTGCTGCAAGCTTTTGAATTTTTTTTTAATAAGTGTTTTTTTAAAGCATTCATTAGATATTTTTTTAAAAAAACATACATTTCTTTAAGCACATTTTTTTTAAAAAGGTGAATTATTTTGTTTTATTCTTCATGTCCTAGATCAAGGAGCCAATTAATGGGTTCAAGTACTTGCCAATTGATGATTCTCTGATGTTTAAGAAAATGGAAAAACTAGATATATTAATCGTGCTTTTGTTATTTGGTTTAAGAAAACTGTGAATTAGAAAGGTGGGTATTTGGACTTATAAAAGACATAAATGCTTGTTGATGGGAGAAAAATGCTGACATTTTCAAAGAGTTGATAATATATGTGATTGGTGGCTCAACTATTTACATAGAAGAATCTCATTATTATATCCTCAAAGCCTGAGGGAAATTGAAAGAAATCCACCGAGCAGGAAGAGGTCCTTTTTGCGGAACAGAACTGAAGCATTTTTTTGCGTGATAATAAAAAGAGAGATTGTTAGCCCTTTCAATATCTTATCTTAGTGAATATTGAACATTAAATATTGGGTAAAATACAAATTACCATCCTGTTATTTAAGCATTACCAAAATGTACCCATGTGGTTTAAAATGTTCCACAGGGTGATAATCCATATTTTACTCTTAAACATTTTTCATTATTCAAGTGATGCAACTTTAGTGCCACTCATCTGCATATGCCTTATGTTATTAGTACACATTGACTGTTGCCATCCTTCTTAGTCCTCATTTATGGTTTTTTGTTAATATTTAATAGTATATTATGATAAACTAAAGTCAGGAGACCAAGTTAATAAAGAATTGAGCGCCCCCCCCCCCCCCTTTTCCCTCTTCAATACCTAAAGGAAACAACTAAAACAAATACCTATGTCTTAAACCATTTTAACCACCCAGTTGTGTAAGTCATTAGTATTCCTAGGTTATCTTGAAGGGACCATTTTGTATTCACTTAATAATTCATCTAAAGTGCTTCCAACACCCAAGTCTGCTTTGATGAAGAATCCGTTACTGAAAAAGGAATAAAAAATTTGATGTAATTATGCTGCTTGTCTAATTTGTGGGTTTGATGAGAAAATTATGGACCACTATTTCATAAAATGAATATTGTAATGTAACTGTCTCATACCTCCATGGATGTCTTGAGTAATGGTTAGGAGTAGAACATCTGAGGCAATTGGTAAGATTATTTAAACTGCTGTGCCAGATGCAAGGCTTAGACATGTATCTAAAGGAATAAAATAAGAACTTATGCTGTTCTGAGTTTTGTTTGATTTTGAATTAAACAAGAAGGAAAATTACAATTTAGTTTAATTGGAAACATTAATCTGTTGAAGGGACCAATTTGTATCACTAAAATGGTACTGTTTTGTATCAGTGGATTGGCAATACGTTTGGATTTATCACTGACAGATGGGAAGAAAAACACAGTTGGTTTTCAATTTAGAGAGGAAGCTTAGTATTAGCTGAGTCCCTTGGGTGTTGACAGCTGACTAGATTTTCACTAATGGTGCCCTGATTGTCGCATATGCATTCACCAAGGTTGATTCTTGGTGAAGAAGATGCTGAATTAGGCAAGAGTATCTTGAGTAAACTAATATGAACAAAAATAATTAAAATATATAATTATTTATAATTTAAATGCTAACTTAGTTCTAAGTAGAGCAGAGTGGAGGAAGCGGATTCGTATATTAATCCCATGTAGTTGGGAAAAGGCTTAAATGAGTTGAGTTGAGTATCTTGAGTAAATAGGTTTATGGCTCAACCATGGAAGCGAAATCATTTTATCCTAGTTTGTTGGCTAACCATAGTTGTTATTCTTGGAGGACTTTGTATTGATGAAAGGACGAAAATGCTCTAGGAGCAACTATCCTGAAGCTGACATAAGCAAATATGCAATTAGGAACAGAGCATGAGACTTTGGGCTATCTTTCCACTCTGTGAAGGCTACAAGTCATTATAAGCTCTGCTCTTGTTAGTGTACTCGGTTGTTTAATGGATTAACATCCCGTTAGAGAGGACCAGATGGAGAACCCCGTGTGCTAAGGGCATTTACCATATTACTTGCTAAGCTTTGATCCATTTACTTGGTGCATGGTAAATGATTATCAGGCGAGGAATAAAAACTGAAAAAGATTAATGTCTTGTAATTGATTTTGTCAGGTTTATTAAAGATGCAAAAGAACTATTGATGAAAATAATTTAATATGAAAAAAAAAGACTGCACGAGGTTATGTTAGTCTAGCAAAGGTGTAATTTACTAGCTCTTGGCAAGCCTATGGCCAAATTGTTTTGCTTCGCATTGGCTGTGTATGTGTTATTCTAGGGTGCATTCTGATCTTCTTTACCATATGAGATAGGTCTTCATGGTATGATAGCTGATAGATGTGGTGCATCCGTTGCTCATGGTTTCTAAGGATTAAATCAAAGTGGAGAGAGTATTCATGGTCATTGCACTTTTGTGCTAGATTTTAAGAGGAGCTGGGGACTTTCAAGGGACTTATTCTTGTATGGTCGCTAATGGAGTTTCTTCTTCCTCCTCTCTTTTGTTGGAGCGTTCTGTGGGAAATGGACGATTAGTTAAAAGCTATGAACGATAAAAAAAATGACAGTTGTTGACTCTTTTGCTGTGCTCTCGTCTGAGATGAAGTGAGCCTTGAGAGGGCGTCCAGAGGGAGTCAGATTGTCGCATCATATTTGTCAATTAATGTGTTCTTTTTTCCTTACGTAAGTGAAGGTTTATAACATGGAATTGCAGGCCAGCACAAGGTCACCTAGTTTATGAGTTATGACGGTGCTATTGCAGCTGGGAGCATTATTGCTGCTTTGCTTTGCTTAAGGTCCAAGGCAGCTCAGAAACGACCCTCCCGTCTTTTCATGGGCTGGCAAACTGAAAAGTTTTTGGATGTTAGCACCGAGAAGCATTAGGAACGGTACCTCCTTGCCTTTTGAACTCAGCCACTACGAAGTGAGAACAGTTAAGAGAGGGCATGTAAGCCAGCTGTAAATTGCCTTCTTTTAAACAATATGGAAGCATCTCATGGCGAAAGGTTGGCTGCCAACCCATAGCCGATGTGAAATCATCTCAGAATAGGCGACCCCCATTAAGGTAGGGAATTTATAATTTCTCCTTCATTCCTTTGAAATCAAAGCCCATCTAAATCCGAGAATTTGACATTCAGGCTTCCAAGCAAAATAAACACGATACATGGCAGCAGATCAAATCCTACTACTCTTCAAGTCAGGACCTTAGTAAATCAGACATGGTAATTCTGTGACCGTTCGTTCGTTAGTTCTCTATATTCATGCTCTCGGATCACGAAATAATCATAAAACCAAATCTGAATTCATATCTAATTTACGTCCCTATTTTCACCACTCTTCTACGGAATCTTGTGAATGAACATGTTGCTCATCACTCTTCTATGGAATCTCTGGTTCAGTTCCTATGTTCGTTCTCCTTCCTCTGATCTGGACCATGGGAAAAGTCTCAATTGTTTCTCAGCTATGTCCTGTCCTGTATGGGGAATCTAGTGAAAAGCAGGAATGAAGGGATTTTTTTTAACATTAAGTTGTCGAGCCCTTGGATTATATCCTCCTCTCAACTGAATCTCAGTCAACTGAATTCTTCGCTTTTGACCCCTAAATATTCTTCATCTCTCTAGCATCTGGGTTCATTCTACCCCTACCTCATTAAGCGATTTTACTCATATACTCTTATTTTTTGGCGTTCCTCTTCCATTACGTTGTTTGAAGCTGATTTTTGATGATTCTATTCGATAGTCTTCAATTATTATTCATAATTCTAATGAAAATTTCATTATTGGAGTACTTATTCTTTTAGCGAATGTCTTTGTTCTTTAGGCTGAGTTAATTGTAGCTAGGCATGAGGTCCATAAGCTGCGATCCTTTATTCCTAATTATAGGGTAATTATCATAGGTGATTCTTCTATTATTATTGTTTGGTTGGTTGAAAATACCTATGGTCTTCATCTGCTGCTTTGTAGCATCTGGAGTCGGCTACAACTCTTTTGACAGTGCATTACTATTAAGCATGTGTTTAAGAAGGCCAATCAAGTTGTTAATGCACTTGTAGGAAAACAAACCACTTTGTAGCAGGTGATTCATTGGATTAGACTACTACCCTCCTAATGGTCTGATTCTCAAGCTCGAAGGGGATGCTGGAGATGTTTCTTTTTTCTCATCATTTTTGTTGTATCCAAAAAAAAAAAAAAAGAGAACTCAGCCAATGAGCAAATGATTTGGATCACGTTTCAAAGATTTGCGGCAAAATTATGAACCAAGTTCTGTCGCGGTCTTGATAGACTTGATTTAGACCTGGCCTGCAGCAAGCTCAAATATTTATGCATTTCATGAAAAATTAATCACTGTTCCCGTAATGAAATTCATACATTTTTTCCAACCACACAAATATAATTTTTTTCCTTGACATGTGAGCTGGCCTGCACTGTAATCCGCCTCTCTCTCACTGACACTGATCATCACTTCCAGAGGGTCCATTGGTGTAAATGATGAATGGATTGAGAATAATTAAAACAGGGTAAAAGCAGGCACATTCATCACACGATTGCAACGTTCAGAGGTGTGGTCATATAGAAGTTGCGTGCGTTCGATCTCATGCGTGCGATACTCCTTGTCTCGTGATTTAATGATGGCTTTAATCTCAGATAAAATATCAATATAAACCAGTGCTTATATGATATACACTAATTTTTTCCTGTCGTTGTTTCAGCCAATTTAAGCTGATGTATTTAAAGATATTACCAGTTATATAAAAGCAATAAAATTTTCACACCTATTCCCTGTCCAACAATAAACTTCTTAATCAATGTAGAAAATAGTGATGTTCAGGAGGTCTGGAAGATAATTAAAGGGACGGATGATGAGAGGTTTGAGTCAAACACGTAGCCATTGACGATGACGAACAAGAGCCACTACTTTTGCATGGCTAGATAGGGAGTGAGAGGGAAAGAACTGGAAGTAGGAGTTTCAGAGCAACTGCTTTTAAGCTAGTGGTTTCTAAAGAGTTAAGGTGCTGTCAACATCTTTCAGAACATCGATGTTTCCCTGCCTGCAGCATCAATAAAAATTTTCAACAGAAAGTTGATAGTTACTTTTTAGGTTGCCTATTGCTTTTCCTTCCAATCTATTTTTCACCATCCTACTTTGAATCTTGTTCAGGATAAGGGATTATCTAATCCTGGTCTATGTCAATAATAATTGCTAATCATGTCAATTTTAGATTGTTCCAGCTAATTTATACACCAATAAGATTAGAGTTGAAATGCAAATATACTTGATATATTGTGGTTTAGATTTGGCTATAGCTTTCAGATGATTGTAGTAAAACTTTTAAAAGTACTTTAAATCTTTACTAAAAGTTGTTAAAAAGTTTTACTTGAAAAAGCTCTTATTTATAGTTTTTCTCAAAAACTCTACTTGCTAAGTCTAGAAAGGCTGTTTTCAAAGGTCATAAATTTAAACCACAAAAATAATAATATTTAATATCATAATAAACTATAATAATATAATAAAATACTAACTATAATGTATAAATATAATATTATTGTACTATATAATGCTTTAATTTTGTAATATTATGTGATATATATCATAATAATGTGATATTATATTATTAGATAATAATGATCATAATTTTAATGACATATTATAATATAATTATTAAATAATATTAAAGTAATATAGTACAATAATTTTATATCATATGATCATTATTATATTAGATATATAATTATAATATATATTATATAATAATAATATTAAAATAATTTATAATAGGTTAGACAATTGAAAGTATAACGTAATGCCTCGTAGTCATTTAAAAAAGTGGTTACCAAATGGCGAATAGTTGTTTTTAAAAGCTCTATGTTCAAAAGCTTTACCATAAAAAGCTCCACCAAACATGTTCTATTGTGAATGTATTTAGAACAATTATTCATTCCATATGCATATATAAAACCTTGACATGTTGAGATCTCGGCATTTTAAATTTTGGCCTCCCTAATATAATCACGGAGACTCCATCCAATACCCAAATTGCACCTTGGTTGGAAATTGAGTTCAAGAATCTTTGAAGGTTTGTGCAATATATTCCTAGTAAAGTCTAGATTCAAGTGAATGCACGAGCATTAGGACTTGAATCCCAATTCATACAAATATAGGTGCGTTAGAACAAACATAACAATGTAGATGCATTTATGAGACCATTGAAGCTTTAGTTACAAAACTTACATATATTCTGTTATGTATGCATGTGTACTTGTGTATGCCCGGATTGTACGTTTGCAAAACCATAGCTTAAAGAAGCCTTGTCATCTAACTTTCAATCTTAAACATGCCCATAATATCCAAGCATTTAGATGCTAACTTTTTTTACGTTTTTGGGGTGCAAAAGTGGAAGTCCTGTAATGGTAATGAGGATCAGATATGAGTAGCGTCAAATTTGATAAAATGGGCTACTAATGAAAAGCTTAAAGCATGTATGTGTTCATGCAATGCGTGTACCATATATACATAGTGTTGCCGCCAAGTCACGTTCCTCTAACGCCGGGAAATGAAGATCCTCCTCCTCGAAGAAGCTCCTACAAGAAAGTTTCTGGAGACCGGCTGCATCGATGGGGATCCTCCGATGTTCAAGTAAGCAACTCGGGAACAGTGAAGAAAATGAAGATAATAGAAAATAGCTAGAGAGCTTGAGTTTAGATCCCTTCTCTAGTTGTGAGTGTAGGTTCTTATACCTGTTCGAATGTCCCCTTTTTTCGCTTTTGGAAGGTGGCTAATTTCGAGGTGTTGTTGTCAAATAGCGGTCAGATAGCCAAGCTGACAAAGACATGTCGCAATCGACATTGAGCATGTTAGATGTGTCTTGCCCCGCCAGTCACCCGTCAGGCGTGGTAGTACAGGTGGCAGGTGGTCTAGTCATGTCAAACAGGTGCCACTATAGATAATGGCAATGCGCAATCGCAGACAGTTAGTGGGCCACGTGGCAGCCGCAGGTGGTTGATGGGCCACGTGTTAGTGTCAGGCGGCTTGAGGTAGTACGGACCTGAAGTCCGAGGCCGAGGGGACTCGAGATCCAAGGTTGATGGGACTTAAGGTCCGAGGATGAGGGGACTCCAGGTCAGAGGCCGAGAGGACTGGAGGTCCGAGGCTGAGGGGACTCGAGGTCCGAGGCCGGGGGGACCTAGGGTCCGAGACCGAGGGACCTGGGGTCCGAGGCCGAGGGGACTCAAGGTCTGAGATTGAGGGGACCTGAGGTCTGAGGCCGAGGGGGCCTCGGGGTCCGAAGCTAGGGTTCCGTCAGTTGCTTCTTCCATCAACTTAACGTGGCTCAATCAGTCATATCAGATGCCCTCTCGCCCCTGAGACGATGCGGGCCCACCTCTGCTAGGCGAAAGGGGCATAAGCTCCCAGGTGGTTGATCCTAGTGTGCTACCAATTGTGGAGGGGCACATGTCCCCGGGGTATAGTGGTTTCTTAGCGCGGGTGTCTTAGGCACTGCAGAGCTACTGCCCCTGCTAACCGTCAGATCTGTAGGGATTCGCCTTGAGACGGGGGTGTCCTTTTGGAACCCATGAAAAGCGACTGCTATCACTGCCATCATAGTGTTGACGCCAGCGATGCTCCGCAATTGGTCGAAGGCGGAGCGCCCCACATGCCGGGCACGTGCCGAGGCGGCACCGCCTATAGTGGGGGTTCACATGGCCGGCTAGGCTAAGCGGGACGATTCAAAACTGATAAGTCAGAGGAAAGCTCTGAACCTGGCATTCTGTCCCTCGAGATAGTCTTCTTCCTCGAGCTCTCATTCTGTTCGCGTCTTCCCCTGAGCTGTTCTCGCTGCTCCTCCCCCCTAATCCAGGTTAGTTCCCCGATCATCTCTAGCTTTTCCATAGCTTCCTCTTCGTCTTGGTCCTCTTTTGCTTCTCCCAAGGATTACATTTCTTCCTCGAGGCTACGAGCCTCTTCATCTCCCGCACCATCTTGGTCTTCTTTCTCTTCCTCCGAGGACCATGTTCCTCTCTCACAATGGCGAGTCGCCGGCCAGGCTCTTGCAAGGTGTCGTCTGACGGCCATTGGCGCCCCATCAAGGGTGGGGGTGGAATCCCTGGCAGGGACCGCCTCCATGGTAACAGGCCAAGAGTTAGCCAATATTAGGGCTCGTTACCAGATCCCGAGTAGCATCCGGCTGTTCCTCCCCATCCCCGACGATAGGGTAGTCTCCTCCCAGCCTGGTAGAGTTGCTGTCTAGAGGTCTCTCTTAGGATAGGTCTCCGCCTGCCCTACTATCCCTTCTTCCATAATCTCCTTGACCGGTATTCTTTGACGTCCGCCCTGTTGGTTCTGATTTCATTCGGACCATTTGCGGCTTCATAGTGCTCTGTCATCTTCATGGCATAGAGGCTAGAATATTCCTTTTTCATTGTTTTTACACCCTTCGACAACAGTCAGGTTGGTGGCTGTTCCAGCCTCGGCTTGGTCGAACTCTCAAGTTAGGTTTGCCCTCGTCTGTCAAGGGGTGGAAGCCCCGCTTCTTCTTCATCGATCTCGAGGGGGTGAGGTCAAGGTGGGGGGACCCAAACACGAGGCCGAACAAGGATTCGACGGTGGCCCTAGGGGACAGGGAAGCACTCGGGCAGCTGCTGACAGCCGCGGTCCCCTAATGCAATTAACTTCTATCGAAGGATAACCTCCGGCTCGCAGGCATCTCCTCCCGCAGCGGTGAGCAATTGCAGACCTTCGATGCTCTTCACTCGCTCTTCCCTCCCTTTTTTTTCTCTTTTTTTTAACTTGGCTATCGGTTTGTGTAGTGATGAAGATTCTGATCCACATCATCATAAAGGCGGCGATGAAGAGGAAAAGAGCCCTTGAGGGTGTCGAGGGGCCGAGTGGGAGGCAGCAAACCCAGGCTTCGAGCCAATCCCCGGCACGGTCCCCCCTCCCCCGGAGTGCGAGTCTCAAGGGGAACGGGCACCCAGCCTCGCCATCGACCTCACGGCCGACACCCCCTTTGAGGGAGCAAGGGCTGAGGGGGTTGCAGTGCCGACAGAGCTCACCGTCTCGGCCGCCGAACTGGTGCAGGCGGAGGTGGAGCTGGGCTCGGACGAGGGCCCCTCCGCAGAGAGGTAGGTAAACAAGGGTCACCCAGCGGCTGCGAAGGCATTAGCAGAGGAGGTGCCGCCAGTCTCTGGCTCAGCACCCACCGCACCTGAGCCAGCCGAGGCTGCAGAGGGAGGTGAGGTTGGGGCTATCCCCTCTTGGTCCTTGGCGATGAACCACAGTCACCGGGCGGAGCGACTCATCACCTAGATCATCCTACCTGAATTTCATGAGGAGCTCCGTCAGCTGGGGGCCTCAACCTTCTTTAGGGTGGCCTTCGTGGCCTACATTCGGGTACATCATCTTACGTGACCTCAGGATTTCTCTTTTCTTTTTAACTATTTTTAACTATCTTGTACTGACTCATTTTTGATGCAGTCAATGAACTCTCTGGTTGCTATGAGGGAGGTCATCGACTAGGGGGAAGCCGTCCTCCGCCAGGTCCAGCAGGAAGCTGCCGATGCCTGGGCCCGAGCCGAGAGGGCAGAGGAGGCCCTTGAGGCTGAGCGGACCGATTGGGCAGTGGAGCTTGAGGAGGCCGATCATCGGGCGGCCATCGAGGCCGAGCGCGCAAGGTGGCCATGGACTAGCTGGGGGCCACCATGGGGGTCATCACCACTAGGGAGCTTCACCTCGATGCCCTCTCGGTGAAAGTAAAAGTGGCCGAGGAGAGGATAGAGAACACAGAGGAGGTGGCGAGGATGGTTGACACCCGTGCCATGGAGGGGGAGGCCATGGTCTGAAGGGCGAAAGCTGCGGTCATCGCCGCGGAGGGGAGAGCTGCAGCTGCTGAGGCGAGGGCAGCCAGAGCGGTGGACGACTTCTGTAGGTCCGCCAGCTTCACGAGTGAGTTGGCCAAGGCCTCCACCGATGTTTACCTCTAGGGGTTCCGAGATGGTAAGGAGAAGGTGGCCAAGGTCTTCGGCCTCCCCAGCATCGCGGACATCGAGCCAGACGAGGGACCCGAGGGGTCGCCATCTGATGACGGGCCTACAGCGGCCGAGCCCTGATCACCCATTTTCTTTTCTTTTTATGTATTAAAGTACGACTCAGTCGACACTTTGTAAACATTCAAAGTAATGAAAATGACTCCTTTTTGCTAAAATCTGTTTGAGGGCTGATTATTTAACATAGCATATTTTTCCCTCCAGCTTGCCGTCGTAGGACCCTTGACAGGGCTGCGTCGGCACTGGGGGACATCGTGTCTGTCTGCTCGTTGCGAGCAAATCCATAACTAAGTTGCTACATAGGATTGGATCCTGGTGGGAGTGCTGAGGCTAGCTTCGATACTTCCCTTTGTAAACCCAAGTTTGACGTCGCAGGTGAGTCTCGCGATGAGTTTGTAGCGTCGAGCTTGGCGCCAAGCTAGCCTCGGGCTCAGTGCCGATCGGAGTCGGGCTTTGGTGCCAAGCTGGCCTCGGGCTTTCAGTGCCGATCGGAGTCGAGCTTTGGTGCCAAGCTGGCCTCGGGCTTCCAATGCCGACCGGAGTCAGGCTTCGGTGCTGAGCTGGCCTTGGGCTTTCAGTGCCGACTAGAGTCTGGCTTTGGTGCCGAGCTGGCATCGGGCTTTCAGTGTTGATCGGAGTTAGGCTTTGGTGCCGAGCTGGCCTTAGGCTTTCAGTGCTGATTGGAGTCGGACTTTGGTGACGAACTGGCCTCAGGCTTTCAGTACCGACCATAGTTGGGCTTTAGTGCCGAGCTGGCCTCGGGCTTTTAGTGCCGACCGGAGTCAAGCTTTTGTGCCGAGCTGGCCTTGGGCTTTCAATGCTGACCGGAGTCGGGCTTTGGTGCCGAGCTGGCCTCGGGCTTTCAGTGCCGACTAGAGTCAGGCTTTGGTGCCGAGCTGGCCTCGGGCTTTCAATGTCGATCAGAATTGGGCTTTGGTGCCGAGCTAGCCTCGGGCTTTCAGTGCCGACCAGAATCGAGCTTCGGTGCCAAGCTGGCCTCGGGCTTTCAGTGCCAACCGGAGTCGGGCTTTCGTGCTGAGCTGGCCTCGGGCTTTCAGTGCCGATTGGAGTCGGGCTTTGGTGCCGAGCTGGCCTTGGGCTTTCAATGCTGATCGGAGTTGGGCTTTGGTGCCGAGTTGGCCTCAGGCTTTCATTGCCGACCAGAGTCGGGCTTTGGCTAAAAAGATGGGTTAATCGAACACATTTTTATTAGTCGAGAATGAGACAAGTGATATGGCTGATCCAATGTCGTTAGAATAAAGGATAACAGCAGCTAACAGGGGACACCATCTCTCAACCCCGAGACCCCCTCCGATCTCGGGGTGCACTAGCATTATCTCACCCCCGAGACCCCCTCCGGTCTCGGGGTGGGATCACCATATCTCGACCCCGAGTCCCACCTCCGGTCTCGGGGTGCACCAGAATTATCTCACCCCCGAGACCCCCTCCAGTCTCAGGGTGGGATCACCATATCTCGACCCCGAGACCCCCCCTCCGGTCTCGGGGTGCACCAGCATTATCCCACCCTCGAGACCCGAGGGGTCTCGAGGTGGGATCACCATATCTCGACCCCGAGACCCCCCTCCGGTCTCGGGGTGCACCAGCATTATCTCACCCCCGAGACCCCCTTCGGTCTTGGGGTGGGATCACAATATCTCGACCCCGAGACCCCCCTCTGGTCTCGGGGTGCACCAGCATTATCTTACCCCCGAGACCCCCTCCGGTCTTGGGGTGGGATCACCATATCTCAACCACCCCGAGACCCACCTCCGGTCTCGGGGTGCACCAGCATTATCTCACCCCCGAGACCCCCTCCGGTCTCGGGGTGGGATCACCATATCTCGACCCCGAGACCCCTCTCCGGTCTCGGGGTGCACCAGCATTATCTCACCCCCGAGACCCCCTCCGACCTCGAGGTGGGATTACCATATCTCGACCCCGAGACCCACCTCTGGTCTCGGGGTGCACCAACATTATCTCACCCTCGAGACCCTCTCCGGTCTTGGGGTGGGATCACCATATCTCGACCCCGAGACCCTCCTCCGGTCTTGGGGTGCACCAGCATTATCTCACCCCCGAGACCCCCTCCGGTCTCGGGATGGGATCATCATATCTCGACCCCAAGACCTCCCTCCGGTCTCGGGGTGCACCGGCATTATCTCACCCCCGAGACCCCCTCCAGTCTCGGGATGAGATCACCATATCTCGACCCCAAGACCCCCCTCCGGTCTCGGGGTGCACCGGCATTATCTCACCCCCAGGACCCCCTCCGATCTTGGGGTGAGATCAACATATCTCGACCTCGAGACCTCCCTCCGGTCTCGGGGTGCACCGACATTATCTCACCCCCGGACCTCCTCCGGTCTCAGGGTGAGATCACCATCTCTCGACCCCGAGACCCCCTCCGGTCTCGGGGTGCGCAGGCATCATCAGCGATTAGCACGCGGACCAGCTTTTGAACCAAATGACAGCTCCGGGCCACCTGGCGCGCCCACGTGATTCTTCGTGCGCCCGTGATTGCTTGTAGCCATGCCTCATAACAGCGTATGGTGCACTGCATGTTCCTGTGCGTGATTGTGCCCCGTTACGGAGGGCCATGCCTCATAACAGCGTATGGTGCACTGCATGTTCCTATGCGTGACTGTGCTCCGTTACGGCGTACGATTCACTACCACTTGCCACTATGCGCGGTCATGTCAAGCAACGGCGCGCACCAAATACAACCGCGGCTGCTAGACACGTGTAACACCATGTTGATAGGTATCGCGAGATGCCTCCGGTGCACACAGTGATGGTACGATGGCAATCTTCTAGAACAGTAAGATGGGATAT
This sequence comes from Calamus simplicifolius, assembly GCA_900491605.1. Lineage (NCBI taxonomy): Eukaryota > Viridiplantae > Streptophyta > Magnoliopsida > Arecales > Arecaceae > Calamus > Calamus simplicifolius. Next base: position 180,675 of record UESW01004929.1, on the reverse strand, counting down.
TCGGACAGGTATAAAAAACACACGCCCGCACTGTAAGTAGGGATCCGAACTCTGGTTTTCTAGCTTTCTTCCTCCTAGCAAAACCCTAACTGTCTCAGCTCCCTTCCGTTGAGTGGTTCTTGTCTGATCCCAAGTGACTGACTTGAGCATTGGAGGGTCCCCATCAGAACATCCGGTCTTCGGGGACTTTTCTTGCAGGGGTCCAGAGAGAAGGACGTCCGTCTTCCCCGACGTTTGAAGAAGGTGACTTGGTGTCATCAGATTGGCGCGCCAGGTAGGGGGAGGAAAGAGAAAGACATCGAACCAGCAATCTACATTTCCTCTCTTCAAGCTCTTGAAGCCATGGTGACGACCTGAATGAAGGGAGTTTCTGCCGGTTGCGCTGAGGGGCAGCGCCGCGGGGTCGGTCCACCCGCGGAGGCCCCCCCGGCTCTCACAGCCAGTATTCCGGAGCCGTTGCGCCCCCGGAAGCTGGGGCCTTCCGCTCCTCAGGTCGATATCCTCGCGCCTCCTCTGCAACAGTTCCAAGAAGATCGATTCACCGCCCTGGCTATGCAAGTCCAGTCTTTGGCGGCGGCGGTTCAGGGCCTGCAGCATTAGTAGGCGGCCGCGTAGCAACCGGAGCCGAATCCATCTATCCCAGGGGTAGTGCAACCCAGCCAGCATTCCTCCCGGAGGAGATCGCCAGTACCTGGGGATCGCCACCATCGATCTCCACCCAAGCCTCACCACCGCGAAGCCTCTAAGAGACACTGGTCTCCTTCCCGCCACGCTAGTGTCTCTCCTAAGCGGCAGCACGGGAAGGAGGCGGAGCGCCCCCGCCGGCATTGCCGTCCCCGTTCTCCGTCTTTCGAATCTTCAGGGGAGGGCCCTTTTGATGGCCGGATGCCTTGCCGAGCCGAGCGTTGACTCGATGAATATAATTAGAGGCTGGAGGAGCTTAGCCATCGGATCACCCACCTGCTAGAAACGGACTACAACAGCCGGCCTCCCTTATCTCGCCGCATCATGGAGGAGCCCATCTCCACCAGGTTCCGCCTTCCCCCAACTAGATCCATATGACGGGACCACAGACCCTCTGGACCACTTGGAAAGCTATAAAGTTCTCATGCAAGTCCAGGGGGCCACTGACTCACTCATGTGCATTGCCTTCCCGGCCACCCTGAAGAAGGCCGCCCGAGCTTAGTACTCCCGTCTGCCGCCATGAAGCATCGATTCCTTCCGCCAGTTGGAAAGGGCTTTCTTGGCCCATTTTGATGCATGCCGGAAGATTCCAAGGGTGGCGGACAGCTTCTTCGCCGTCCAGCAGAAGAGCGGTGAGTTCCTGCGGGACTACGTCGCTCGGTTTAAAGAGGCAGCTCTGGAGGTCTACAACTTTGAAGACTCGATGGCCACCTTGGCCCTGAAGCGAGGGCTCCGCCCGTCTCGCTTCACATACTCCCTCGACAAGAAGCCGCTGGGTTCCTACGCCGAGCTTTTGATCCAAGCCCATAAGTACATCCGGGCTGACGAGGCCGACATTTCTCGGTGTGAGGCTGGTGGGAACGTCCCAAAGAAGCCGGCCCAACCGAAACCTGCTGAAGCTTGCCCCAGGAGACCTGAGCCTCCTCGCTGGCCAGACAACCGCCCTCGAGCCCCTGCACCAAGAGACGGACCCTACACCCCACTGCTTGCCCCGATTGTTAGGGTTTACTTCTTGAAAAGGAGGAAGATGGGGAGGAGAAAGAAAGGGCTGCCGCCCTATGATGAGAGAAGGGAATTTTTGGGAGAAAAGAATCTGTTCTCTATTCCATCCAAACCCTAGAGACTAGAGTTTAAATACATCCACGAAGTGGGCCAGGCCCAGACTCAACAAAAAACTCCCATGGACTAAACCAATGAGATTAAACTAATCCCCAAGCCCGTGTACACCCGTGACTTGATTTAATCTCAACCCTTGGACTCAAACCCAGCCCAATACAAGTTAGCCCACTGGGCCTTAATAGCACCACACCAGGCTCAACAATCTCCACCTTGGTGCTTTCAAGGCCTCAGCATGTCCACTGTGTCAATCAGCTTTAACAACGAAATACACTTTTGAAAACTGTCCCGTGGAAGAACCTTAGTCAGTGCATCTGCTGGATTTTCTTTGGTGTGTACCTTCACCAGCTCCACCTCACCATCTTCCACCAGCTCTCTGATCCTGTGGTATCTGAGGTCAATGTGCTTCGTCCTGGCATGATAGACTGCATTCTGCGCAAGCATCAGAGCACTCTGGCTGTCACTATGCACCTGGACAACCTTCTGATCAAGTCCCATCTCCAGCATCAAGCCCTTCAGCCAAAGAGCTTCCTTTGCTGCCTCTGTGATACCTATGTATTCTGCCTCCGTGGTAGATAAGGCTGTGATGGGCTGCAGACATGATCTCCATGATACTGGACCACCAAACAGGCTGAACACAAAGCCTGTTGTGGATCTCCTAGTGTCCACATCTCCACCAAAGTCTGCATCCACATACCCATATAACTGCCCACGAGCCTCCTTGGATAAGTTGGATCTCTCAGCATCTTCTTGCTGTCCATAGCAAATACCAACCCCAACTGTACCTACCAAGTACCTGAAGATTCCCTTCGGTGCTCGCCAGTGCTCCCTACCAGGCTGCGCCATGAACCTGCTCACCTAGCTCACTGTATGGGCTATGTCTGGCCTACAACATACCATGGCATACATAAGGCTCCCAACACCAGAAGCATATGGTACCTTCTCCATCTCCTGAGCCTCCACCTCAGTCTGTGGTGACATGGTCTTCGATAAAGAAAAATGTGCTGCCAAAGGTAGTGCTGTCGGTTTGGCATCCTTCATCCCATATCGCTCCAGAATCTTTTTAATGTAGCCACCCTGACTCAGATGCAGCACACCCTTGGATCTATCTCTGATGATTTCCATCCCTAGGATCTTCCTGGCTGGCCCCAGATTCTTCATCTCAAACTCCCGAGACAAAGCTATCTTCAGTTCCTGTACAGCCTTCTTACTCTTGCATGCTATCAGCATGTCATCTACATACAAGAGTAAGTACATCCTAGACCCATCATCCAGAGATTTAACATACACACAAGAATCATACTCACACCTGAAAAGTCCAATGCTCCTAACATAAGTGTCAAATCTTTTGTACCACTGCCTCGGCGACTGCTTCAGCCCATACAGAGATTTCTTCAGCAAACAGACTTTCCCATCTGATCTTGGTTCTCTAAACCCTGGTGGCTGCTCCATGTAGATGCTCTCCTCCAAATGACCATGGAGGAATGCTGTCTTCACATCCATCTGCTCCAGCTCCAAGTCCTGAGCTGCTACAATACTCAATAATAGTCTGATGGAAGTGTGCCTGACAACTGGAGAAAATATCTCACCATAATCGATGCCTTCTTTCTGAGAGTATCCTTTGGCCACTAGTCTTGCCTTATACCTGATACCCTCTTGTTCTGAAGCTCCTTCCTTGCGCTGATAAACCCATTTACAACCAATGGGTTTCTTTCCTTGTGGCAGCTGGACCACCTGCCACGTATTATTGCTGTGAAGAGACTGCATTTCCTCTGCCATAGCATGGATCCACCTATCTCTATCCTGACTTTCCATAGCCTCCTCATAGGTGAAAGGGTCTCCATTCGCTGTCACCAGGGCATATGACAACGAATCCTCGAAGCCGTATCGAACTGGTGGTCGCACGTTCCTCCTGGGCCTTTGCTGTGCGATCCCAGTATCAGTCCCCTGTTCAGCTGCATCCTGCTGAACTCCCTGGCTTCTACCCCCTCTGTCAGTCCTCTCCACCTGAATCTCAAATCCTCTGGTCCACTAGCAAATGGCACAACTGTATAGGAGGTTATCTGACTAGTGTTACCGTGTTCTACCTCCTGTAGTCCCTGCTGTGCATCCATGCCACTTCTGTTCTGGAGGATTGAGCTCTCATCAAAGGTTACATCTCTGCTGATGACAACCTTCTTCTCCAAGGGGTCCCATAGCCGATACCCCTTGACTCCTCGCGGGTAGCCTAGGAACACCATCTTCTTAGACCTGGCATCCAACTTACTCCGCTCCCCAGCTCCAACATGCACATATGCTGTGCATCCAAACACCCTTAGATGGTTTAGGCTTGTCTTCCTTCCAGACCATATCTCCTCTGGAATGTCTCCATCTAACCTGGTGTGCGGTGACCGATTGACCAAGTAGCTAGCTGCATCTACTGCGTCAACCCAGAACATCTTTGGAAGCCCTGCCTGCAGCCTTAAGCATCTTGCCTTTTCCAATAGTGTTCTGTTCATCCTCTCAGCCACCCCATTCTGTTGAGGAGTTCCCATCACCGAGAAGTGCCTTCTGATGCCCCACTCCTCACAAAAAATCTAGAACTCCCTGCTGGTGTATTCCCCACCATTATCAGACCTCAGACACTTCACACTTTTACCCTGCTCCTTCTCCACCTCAGCCTTCCAGATTTTGAACTTGGTGAAGACCTCTGATTTCTCCTTCATAAAGTAGATCCACAGCTTCCTTGAGAAATCATCTATCAGGGTCATAAAGTATCTGGCCCCATTCCTTGCAGAAACTGGGGCTGGTCCCCAGACATCTGTGTGTACTAACTCCAGGGGTTCAGCACTCCTAGCTGTGCTGACTGAGAACTGTACTCTCCTCTGCTTTCCCATCTGACAAGGCTCACAGATCTCCATATCTCCGCTACTCAAGTCTGGAAGCAGACCTCTCTTGCTCAGTTCTTTCATCCCCTTGTCTCCCATGTGGCCCAGGCGGTAATGCCACATCCTGTACACATCCCGGGGATCTTGCTCCACAGCTGCCACCTCAGATTTCATAGTCATCACAGAGCCCTCCATCTTGTATAGATTATTTTCCAGCCTCCTCCCTCTCATCACCACCATGGCTCCATTGGAGATGTTCAGAACTTCACTCCTGGCACGACTGCTGAAGCTGTATCCAGTCCGCTCCAAGTACCCCAGTGATACCAGATTCTTCTTGAGTTCTGGAACATGCTTCACACTGATAAGAGTGCGCACCATACCATCAAACATCCTCACCCTCACTGTGCCAATACCTGCCACCTTGCAAGGGTGATTATCTCCAAGAGTCACATTTCTCTCCTCAACCTCTGTGTAAGTACTGAACCACGACCGGTTGGGAGTGTAATGATGAGAACAGGCTGAATCCAAGGTCCACATCTCTGTGCTGTGCCTGTGATCATCTGATACAACCAAGAGATCATCCTCCACCTCCTGATCTGCAACTGTACTCACTGACTCAGATCCTCCTTTTTCTCCCTTCTGATTTTTCCACTTAGGACAATTCTTCTTAAAATGTCCTACCTCTCCACACTTATAGCACTTCAACTCTCTCTTGCCTTTCCTGGACTTTGATCGTCCTCCAGACTTACTTTTGTCCCTGCCCCTACCTCTGCCTGTCCTTTCCCCAACTGATAGACCCTCCTGGGGAACAGCTTCCTTGGTCATCTTCTCCCTCTGCTCATTCGTCCGAAGCACCGAGACAATATCTTCATAAATTAATGTCTCCTTCCCATAGAGCAGTGTTGTGACCAATGAGTCATAAGACGTGGGCATTGAACATAAAAGCAGAAGTGCTTTATCTTCTTCCTCCATCTTGACCCCGACATTCAGAAGTTCATTGCTCATCTGGTCGAATATTTGGATGTGACCCAGCACATCTCCACCTTCTGACATCCGAAGGCTGTAGAGGCGCTTCTTCAACATCAACTTGTTGCACATATTCTTTCCCATATAGAGGGTGTGCAACTTCGTCCAGAGTCCCTTCGGGGTCTTCTCCTCCAGCACTGAATAGAGGACTGAATCCGCCAGACAGCCCCTGATCATTGAACATGTCTTCTTCTCCAATAAAATCCACTGCTTGTCTGTCATCCCATCTGGCCTTTCCTCCAAAGCCAAATCTAAACCCTGCTGCACAAGGAGGTCCTCTACCCGGACTTTCCACATGGAGAAACTTCCCTTCCCATCAAACTTCTCAACCTCTATTTTTATGCTACTCCCCATGGCCAATTTCAAAAATAGCACAAAAATAAATTTTATAAAATAGAGAAGTACCTTGACGAGATTCTGTTGAAATTATTTCAACTCCTTGAAGGCCTCCAGATTACTCCTTGAATCAGGCTCTGATACCACTTGTTAGGGTTTACTTCTTGAAAAGGAGGAAGATGGGGAGGAGAAAGAAAGGGCTGCCGCCCTATGATGAGAGAAGGGAATTTTTGGGAGAAAAGAATCTGTTCTCTATTCCATCCAAACCCTAGAGACTAGAGTTTAAATACATCCACGAAGTGGGCCAGGCCCAGACTCAACAAAAAACTCCCATGGACTAAACCAATGAGATTAAACTAATCCCCAAGCCCGTGTACACCCGTGACTTGATTTAATCTCAACCCTTGGACTCAAACCCAGCCCAATACAAGTTAGCCCACTTGGGCCTTAATAGCACCACACCAGGCTCAACACCGATATCTCAGATTTTGCTCGAGATTGAAGGGGAGTCCTATCTGCAGCGCCCTCCTCCAATGAACCAGAAGATCCCTCACAACAAGAACCTCTACTACCGCTACCACCGGGATCATGGTCACGACACCGATGAGTGTCGCCAGCTGAAGAAGGCTATTGAAGATCTTATCCAGCGGGGCCACCTGGGAAAGTTCGTCTAGAGGAACAACCCAGGAGCTCCTGGCCTGTTAGCGCCCCCGCCGCTGGTGATCGACAATGCCCCAACGGAAAAGATGATGGCAATGATTTCCTAGGGGGCAGGAGGCCCGTCGAAGAGGCCAAGAGGGGAGGGGGAGTCGGAGTCTGTAATTCCTTTCTTTGAAAATGACTTAGATGGGGTAGTGAACAAAAATAATGATAGCGCCGTCGTGTCCATGACGATCGCTAAACATCCTGTAAAAAGAATTCTAGTTGATAGTGGGAGTTCTGTTGATGTTTTGAACTACGATGCTTTTGTTCGCATGAACCTATCACCTGATCTACTCTGGCCTGTCGCCACGCCCTTGATGGGATTTACGGGAGATTCTGTACAAGTCGAGGGGGAGGTCACTCTCCCTGTGACGGCTGGCACAGCCCCGTGTCAAAGCACTGTTTTCATGAAGTTCTTGGTGGTTCGCATGCCCCTCGCTTACAATGCGATCCTCGGGAGGCCCGGGCTCAACCTCTTGGATGCTGTCATATCCACTAAGAGGCTCCTCGTGAGGTTTCCCACCAGCAACGGAGTCGGGGAGATGCAGGGAGAGCAGAATCCACCTACACTTTGCTACCATTTGGCCCCTAGTCCGCAGGGGACGGCACCCGCACCGGTACCTGAGCCATTGGACCTCCGAGACCTAGAGAGAAGGGAAGAGCCGGCCGAGCGACTGCTTACCTTCCCCCTCAGGGAGGACCCAGCAAGAGCAGTCCGGATTGGAGCCCTGTTCCCAAAGGAGGCTCGTGACCGACTCCTCACCTTTCTGCGAGCTAATGCGGACATCTTCGCCTGATCGGCGTCCGACATGCCGAGGATTTCAGAGGAGGTGATTATCCACCAACTCAACATTCGGGTGGGGTGCCGACCTATCCAGTAGAAGAAAAGGAGTTTCGCCCCCGATCGACAAAAGGCCGTGGATGAGGAGGTGCGGAAGCTGCTGGCGGTCGGTCACATCCGCAAGGTGCATTACCCGGACTGGTTGGTGAATGTCGTGATGGTTTGCAAGGCCAGTGGGAGCTGGAGGATGTGCGTGGACTTCACCGACCTCAACAAGGCGTGCCCCAAAGATAGCTTCCCGCTGCCCCGGATCGACCAGCTTGTGGATGCCACGTCTGGGCATGAAACCTTTAGTTTCATAGATGCATTCTCGGGATATAATCAGATCAGGATGAACCCGGCGGATGAAAAAGCCACCTCCTTTATTACAGAAAAGGGGATTTATTGTTATAAGGTGATGCCGTTTGGGTTGAAAAATGCCGGGGCCACCTATCAAAGGTTAATGAATAAGGTCTTTGAGGACCAGATAGGGCGTAACATGGAGGTGTATGTGGATGATATGCTAACCAAGAGCATCAGTGCAGTCGACCATATCGCCGACCTCGAGGAGACCTTCAATAACCTGCGCCGGTATCAGATGAGGCTTAACCCCCATAAGTGTGCCTTTGGAGTGGCAGCAGGCAAGTTTCTGGGTTTTATGGTAACCCAGCGAGGGATTGAAGCCAACCCTGACAAGATCAGGGCTATCTTGGAGATGAGGCCCCCAGCTAACAAGAAAGAGGTGCAACGTCTGACTGGGAGGATGGCGGCTTTGAGTCGTTTCATGTCAAGATCGGCAGAAAGGTGCCTGCCCTTCTTTAAGGCGCTGCGCAAGGTCAATGGCTTCAAGTGGACAAAGGAGTTTAGGGTGCCTTTGAGGAGTTGAAGCAGTTTCTATCTACTCCCCCGCTGTTGTCCAAGCCTAAGAATGAAGAGGAGCTCTTCCTATATCTTGCAGCCTCCCCCGAAGCTGTCAGCTCTGTGCTCATGCGCATGGATGTTGATGGGGTCCAGAAGCCAATCTATTACACTAGCAAGGTACTTCATGATGCCAAGACCAGGTACTCTAGAACCGAGAAGATTATTTTTGCCTTAGTGGTCTCTCCTCAACGCTTCCGACCTTACTTTCAAGCTCATCCCATCATGGTGCTCACGGACCAACCTCTCCGGACCATCTTGTCTTGCCCCGACACCTCCGGTCGGCTATCCAAATGGGCCATTAAACTAAGTGAGTTTGACTTATCCATCCGGCCAAGGTCGGCCATGAAGTCTCAGGTGTTAGCTGATTTCTTGGTTGAGTGTTCCTGGACCGAGAGAGGTGTGGAGGGGGTATGCCCGGAGGAGTGTTTTGACCTTCCCTCGACCGAGGAGGCAGAAAAGGAGGACTGGATTCTGCATGTAGATGGAGTCGCAAATTCTCAAGGAAGCGGAGCTGGACTCATTCTTGCGAGCCCAGAGGGAGATGCAGTGGGGTATGCTCTCAGATTCCAGTTCTCGGCAACTAACAATCAGGCGGAGTATGAAGCTTTGCTAGCGGGGATGAGATTGGATGAGGAGTTAGGCACGGGGTGTTTAAGGGCCTTCACGGACTCTCAGCTTGTTTCTGGGCAGATTACCGGGGAGTACGAAGCTAGGGACCCAACCATGTCTTGATATTTGAGCAAGGTGCAATCCCAAGCCTCTCGTTTCTCTTACTTCCGCGTCAGCTACATCCCCAGAGCGAAGAACGCCAGGGCCGATGCATTATCCCGCTTAGCCACTTTGGTCGACGGGACGCTGGGAAGAACATATGTGGAGCACCTACAAGCCCCAAGCATTGAAGTTGCCGATGAAGCGTTGCCGGTGGAGCAAGAGCCCTCCTGGATGGATGCCTACATCCGATATCTGACCGACAGTACTCTTCCAGAGAACCCCGCTGAGGCCAGGCTACTCAGGCGGAGGGCTCCGAGGTTCTTGATGATGGACGGGAAGCTTTATCGGAGATCATTCTCATACCCGATCCTCAGGTGCGTGGGACCGGCTGAATCAGATTACATCCTCCAGGAGATCCATGAAGGCATCTGTGGGAGTCACTTGGGGGGCAGAGCCCTAGCTTACAAGGCCTTGCGGCAAGGGTACTTCTGGCTAACAATGAAGGAGGACGCTGCCGAGCTCGTTAAGAGGTGTGATAGCTGTCAGCGTCACACTAATATCCAACGACAGCCGACGTCTCAGCTAACCCCCTTAGTGGCACCCTGGCCCTTCGTCTAGTGGGGTATGGATATCCTGAGACCATTTCCTCCAGCCTCTGGACAGCGAAAGTTCCTCTTGGTGGCGGTGGATCACTTCACCAAGTGGGTTGAAGCCGAGGCCCTTGCTAAGATCACAGAGAGCAAAGTGAGATCCTTCTTTTGGAAGTCCATCATATGTCGGTTCAGGCTATCGCACACCCTGGTCACTGATAATGACCGGCAGTTTGACAACACGCCCTTCCAGGAGTTCTGCTCCGAGTTGGGCATCCGACAGAGGTTCACTTCCGTCGGGCACCCTCAGACCAATGGGGCGACCGAGGTGACTAATCGGATCATTCTCCAAGGGCTGAGATCTCGATTAGATGACTATAAAGGACGATGGGTGGAGGAGCTCCCCAACGTGGTGTGGGCCTACCACACAACGCCGCGAGCCCCCACCGACGAGACCCCATTCAGCTTAGTCTTTGGATCCGAAGCCGTCATCCCGGTGAAGGTTGGCTCACCAAGCCCTTGGGTGGAATCATACAACGAGGAAGGCAACCCAGACCAGCTGCGAGCCAACCTCGACCTGGTGGAGGTGGTGCGTGACCAAGCGCAACTTCGGATGGCGGTCTACCAGCAATGGACTTCACCGACCTCAACAAGGCGTGCCCCAAAGATAGCTTCCCGCTGCTCCGGATCGATCAGCTTGTGGACGCCACGTCCGGGCATGAAACCTTTAGTTTCATAGATGCGTTCTCGGGATATAATCAGATCAGGATGAACCCGGCGGATGAAGAAGCCACCTCCTTTATTACAGAAAAGGGGATTTATTGTTATAAGGTCATGCCGTTTGGGTTGAAAAATGCCGGGGCCACCTATCAAAGGTTGATGAATAAGGTCTTTGAGGACCAGATAGGGCGTAACATGGAGGTGTATGTGGATGATATGCTAACCAAGAGCATCAGTGCAGCCGACCATGTCGCCGACCTCGAGGAGACCTTCAATAACCTGCGTCGGTATCGGATGAGGCTTAACCCCCATAAGTGTGCCTTTGGAGTGGCAGCAGGCAAGTTTCTGGGTTTTATGGTAACCCAGCGAGGGATTGAAGCCAACCCTAACAAGATCAGGGCTATCTTGGAGATGAGGCCCCCAGCTAACAAGAAGGAGGTGCAACGCCTGACTGGGAGGGTGGCGGCTTTGAGTCGTTTCATATCAAGATCGGCAGAAAGGTGCCTGCCCTTCTTTAAGGTGCTGCGCAAGGTCAATTGCTTCAAGTGGACAAAGGAGTTTAGGGTGCCTTTGAGGAGTTGAAGCAGTTTCTATCCACTCCCCCACTGTTGTCCAAGCCTAAGAATGAAGAGGAGCTCTTCCTATATCTTGCAGCCTCCCCCGAAGCTATCAGCTCTGTGCTCGTGCGCATGGATGTTGATGGGGTCCAGAAGCCAATCTATTACACCAGCAAGATACTTCATGACGCCGAGACCAGGTACTCTAGAACCGAGAAGATTATTTTTGCCTTAGTGGTCTCTGCTCAACGCTTGTGACCTTACTTTCAAGCTCATCCCATCATGGTGCTCACGGACCAACATCTCCGGACCATCTTGTCTCGCCCCAACACCTCCGGTCGGCTAGCCAAATGGACCATTAAACTAAGTGAGTTTGACTTATCCATCCGGCCAAGGTCGGCCATGAAGTCTCAAGTGTTAGCTGATTTCTTGGTTGAGTGTTCCTGGACCGAGAGAGGTGTGGAGGGGGTACGCCCGGAGGAGTGTTTTAACCTTCCCTTGACCGAGGAGGCGGAAAAGGAGGACTGGATTCTGCATATAGATGGAGTCGCAAATTCTCAAGGAAGCGGAGCTGGACTCATTCTTGCGAGCCCAGAGGGAGATGCAGTGGAGTATGCTCTCAGATTCCAGTTCTCGGCAACTAACAATCAGGCGGAGTATGAAGCTTTGCTAGCGGGGATGAGATTGGATGAGGAGTTAGGCACGGGGCGTTTAAGGGCCTTCACGGACTCTCAGCTTGTTTCTGGGCAGATTACCGGAGAGTACGAAGCTAGGGACCCAACCATGTCTCGATATTTGAGCAAGGTGCAATCCCAAGCCTCTCGTTTCTCTTACTTCCGCGTCAGCTACATCCCCAGAGCGAAGAACGCCAGGGCCGATGCATTATCCCGCTTAGCCACTTCGGTCGACGGGACACTGGGAAGAACATATGTGGAGCACCTACAAGCCCCAAGCATTGAAGTTGCCGATGAAGCGTTGCCGGTGGAGCAAGAGCCCTCCTGGATGGATGCCTACATCCGATATCTGACCGACGGTACTCTTCCAGAGAACCCCGCTGAGGCCAGGCTACTCAGGCGGAGGGCCCCGAGGTTCTTGATGATGGACGGGAAGCTTTATCGGAGATCATTCTCATACCCGATCCTCAGGTGTGTGGGACCGGCTGAATCAGATTACATCCTCCGGGAGATCCATGAAGGCATCTGTGGGAGTCACTTGGGGGGCAGAGCCCTAGCTTACAAGGCCCTGCGGCAGGGGTACTTCTGGCTAACAATGAAGGAGGACGCGGCCGAGCTCGTTAAGAGGTGTGATAGCTATCAGCGTCACGCTAATATCCAACGACAGCCGACGTCTCAGCTAACCCCCTTAGTGGCACGCTGGCCCTTCGCCCAGTGGGGTATGGATATCCTGGGACCATTTCCCCCAGCCTCCAGACAGCAAAAGTTCCTCTTGGTGGCGATGGATCACTTCACCAAGTGGGTTGAAGCCGAGGCCCTTGCTAAGATCACAGAGAGCAAAGTGAGATCCTTCTTTTGGAAGTCCATCATATGTCGGTTCAGGCTATCGCACACCCTGGTCACTGATAATGACCGGCAGTTTGACAACACGCCCTTCCAGGAGTTTTGCTCCGAGTTGGGCATCCGATAGAGGTTCACTTCCGTCGGGCACCCTCAGACCAACGGGACGGCCGAGGTGACTAATCGGATCATTCTCCAAGGGCTGAGATCTCGATTAGATGACTATAAAGGGCGATGGGTGGAGGAGCTCCCCAACGTGGTGTGGGCCTACCACACAACGCCGCAAGCCCCCACCGGCGAGACCCCATTCAGCTTAGTCTTTGGATCTGAAGCTGTCATCCCGGTGGAGGTTGGCTCACCAAGCCCTTGGGTGGAATCATACAACGAGGAAGGCAACCCAGACCAGCTGCGAGCCAACCTCGACCTGGTGGAGGAGGTGCGTGACCAAGCGCAACTTCGGATGGCGGTCTACCAGCAATGGGCCACCAAATATTACAACGCCCCTGTGCGCCCCAGGACTTTCTTACCAGGGGACCTGATCCTTCGACGGGCTGAGGTCTCGAAGCCAGCAGAGGGAGGCAAGCTAGCTCCAAATTGGGAAGGACCCTATCAGATCGCCGAGACACTTTGCCATGGAGTTTACAAAATTGAAGAGCTCGATGGGAAGCCACTCTCTAGGACATGGAATGCAGATAACCTTCGCCGGTACTATCAGTAACGCATTCCTCCTCTCACATCAAATACCGTGCCTGTATCCATTTGTGTTTTTGCCCCTCATTTTATATTAACAAATTTCAATTTTAGCTCATGAGTTCTTTCCACTTAAAGCCCTGGGCCAACCAGGCATAAAGCCCGACACCCGTCGGCACTCAAAGCCCTGCACCAGCCAGGCATGAAGCCCGACACTCGTCGGCACTCAAAGCCTGCACCAGTTAGGCATGAAGCCTGACAGCCGTCGACACCTAAAGCCCTGGGCCAGCCAGGCATAAAGTCCGACACCCGTCGGCACTCAAAGCCCTGCACCAGCCAGGCATGAAGCTCGACACCCATCGGCACTCAAAGCCCTGCACCAGCCAGGCATAAAGCCCGACACCCGTCGGCACCTAAAGCCCTGGGCCAGCCAGGCATAAATCCCGACACCCATCGGCACCTAAAGCCCTAGGCCAGCCAGGCATAAAGCCCGACACCCATCGGCACCTAAAGCCCTAAGCCAGCCAAGCATAAAGCCCGACACCTATCGACACTCAAAGCCCTGCACCAGCCAGGCATAAAGCCCGATACATGTCGGCACCTAAAGCCCTGCACTAGCCAGGCATAAAGCCCGACACCCGTCGGCACTCAAAGCCCTGCACCAGTCAGGCATAAAGCCTGACACCCATCGGCACTCAAAGCCCTACACCAGCCAGGCATAAAGCCCAACACCCGTCGGCACCTAAAGCCCAGGGCCAGCCAGGCATAAAGCCCGACACCCGTCGGCACCTAAAGCCCTGGGCCAGCCAGGCATAGAGCCCAACACCCATCGGCACTCAAAGCCCTGCACCAGCCAGGCATGAAGCCCGACACCCGTCGGCATCTAAAGCCCTGGGCCAGCCAGGCATAAAGCCCGACACCCGTCGGCATCTAAAGCCCTGGGCCAGCCAGGCATAAAGCCTGACACCCGATGGCACATAAAGTCCTGCGGCCAGATAAAGTCCGACCCCCGTCGGCACCAAAAACCACATGCCTACCTAGCGCAATGCCCAACATACTCCTGGCAGAGCGGTGCGCCGTCGGTCTTGAGGAACTCGCCTACCTCAACCTCCAACTACCGGCGTTTCAACCCCAAGAAACCTATCCTTCCTGGCCCCAAGTTTCGGTCCCAGATGGCTAAGACGGAATAGCCCGTATGAGTTGAGAGTTATCCCCTGGCACTAGCGGGACTAATGGGACCATGGGACCGCACATTGTCAACCAACGAATTCAGGGTAAGAGTCACAAATAGACAATGTATTTTGAAGAAAAGTATTTCATTAATTTGAAGGGATTATAAAATGCCAACGTTGTTGGACTTACAAAAACAAAAACACAAGTTCACGGTTCAGTTGGCGCTGGCTCATCGTTGGAAGGGGGCGCATCCGAGAGGTGGTCCGGTTCGATTTCCAGGGCCTGGGCGACGTCCAAGTCTCTAGCAATCTTTTCCTTTCCATGCTGGAACCCCTGAAGGAACACCGCCACCGAGGCCTCCGCCAGATCGTCCGCAAAGCGTTCATACGCTTTGTACTCCTCTATAATCCTGTGGTCCTGGCCACAATGGCAGCTTCCACCTCAGCGGCCCGAGCCTCCTCCTCCGTGGCGAGGGCTGCCACTGCAGCCCTCTCGGCCTCCCGGGCGTGGCTCGCCTCCTCCCCGGATTGGCTTGCTTCCTCCTTTGCCGCCCACGCCTCTTCCTCCGCGGCCTTCGTTTCTTCCTCCGCGGCCTTCATTTTTTCTTCCGCCGCAACTGCCCAACCCTCGGCCTCCTGAAGGGCCAAGGTCAGCTCAGAGATGTGTAGATCTCTAGCCATCACAGCATTCTTGGCCTCCGTCATTTGGTGGAGTGCCGCGCGCACACGGTTGGCGTCGGCCTTTGCTCAGCTCTCAGCGGCCTTGGTTTCACTTGCCCAGGCGCTTTTGGCCAACTCCAGCGCCTCTTTGGCCGCCTCCGCGCGGCGCTGAGCTTCCTCAGCCTCCTTCTGCGCCTCCTGCAGAAGAGCCTTCCCACCATGGATTGCCTCCCTGGCGGCCTTCAGGGAGTGTGCAAGCTGCATGCGTAAGTTCCAGGTTAGCAGAAATAAAAGAAAAAGATATGATGAAGGCAAAAGGCTAAAAGACCGCTTACCCTGACGACGGCCGCGTAGGAATCCCGGAAGAATATGCTCGCCTTCTGGTGGCTGAGTTCCTCCAGGATCTCGGGCATAAAAACCGGGGCAAGGATCCGCTCAACCCAGCGACCATCGTTCAAGGAGTCCCAGGACGGCCCTGGCTTGCCCCCACTCCGTTTGGCCGTCTCAACAGTCTCCAGCTCGGCGTGCGGGCTGTTCCTAGGCAACCTCTCGGGGGGTGGGCTTGCGGTCCTTGATGGCCCCTCGCCCCAATCAATGGTAGCCTCCGGCGGAGTCGGTTCGCCAGGGGCGGAAAGCTCTTCAGCCACTATGGGCTCCTCCGCCGCTACCGGCTCCTCTGCGGCTGGATCCTCGATTGGGACTCTCGCAGTCGCCGCCATCTCTGACGGGGTGTCGGCTGTGAGATCAACCTCTGGAGCAGCCGGGGGGTCTTGTGGTGCCGGTGGTTGGGAAGCCTGAGCCATCGGGCATTTTGGGGCTGGAGCTCGCTGGCCTCCAGGTGGCCCCTCCTGGGCCCTCTTTTTAGAGACGGCCCTCAGGAGCTTCTTTGTCGGTATCTTCATAGCTGCGCGACATCAGTCAAAGTCAAAAAAAAGAGAAGCAGGCAAAATTTTTGGCTAAGAGTGGAGATGGCTTACCCTGGTGGGAGATAAGACCCGCCGACTCAAGATTATCTTCCGTCAAGAGCAAGGTGTACCGAGGGATCTCGGCAGCTAGCAATTGACCCAACGCCTCCCGATCCCCAGGATGGATGGTGGAGTTCGCGTTCCCTCGGAGGTCGGGATCTCCCCACCGGGGCCTAACTTGGTCAAGGTTAGCGAAAAAGAATCGGGATTTCCATCCCTTGATTGAAGAAGGAAGAAAAAGTTTGAGGACCCGATTGGGTCAGGGCTGGAACAGCCACCAACCCTTCTGGGACCGAAGGATATAGAAGGATCAGAAAAGAGAGATTCGAGGGGTGATACCCATACGATGGCAGAGAATGACAAAGGCGCTAACGACACGGTAGGAGTTCGGGACCAGTTGGGATGGAGTCAAGGAGTAGTAGTCAAGAATGTTGATGAAAAAGGGGGAAAGGGTGGACAGAGACCTGCCTTCAAGCAAATATCATAAAGGGCCATCCGACCGGGTCGGAAGGAGATGACCCTATCATCGAGAGTCGGCAGAAAAAGCTCAACGTCTCAGAGAATCTGGTAACAAGCCCGGATTTTTGCCAAATCCAGACCTGTTACCGTGGAGGCGATCCCCTCCGGGGACCCCTCCACCCTCGAGGAGGTGCCAGCCTCCGACCGGCGGCTCCTCGATAGGGCTCCACCGGCGACCCGTCGCTGGGCCAGGGGGATGTGGTCCTCTAAATTAGTGGACCACTCAAGCGGAGGAGAAGGAGAAGGTGCGGGAGAGGTACAGTGCCTCTCAGAGGGAGGATGATTCTCCGAATTGTCCTCTGAGGTCCAGGATGGAGAGCTCATGAGCAAAAGAGGGGGTGGAGAAGTCTGGAATGGACAAAGAACTGACCTGAAGGAAGGAAAGCCAAGCACAAGCTCTCGGGTTGCAGGGGAGATCAGAGCACAAGCACAGAGGAAGACGACGATAGCGGAAGCGATATGGCCAGATTCAACCCCTCGTTTGGGTTTATTAGGTTTTGAAATCATCCCGCCTCGTCTCGTCAGCCATGTGGATCCCCACCATAGGATGGGTCGCCTCGATGGTTGCCCAGTGCGCGATACGGAACGCCTCTGGCCAATGACGGGACCCCCTGACGTCGCCGCTATGAGAGGTAACGATGATGCAGCTTTTTATGCGGACTTCGAAGAGCTAACCTCGCCTCGAGGTTGATCGTGGTGGGCACAGTGTATGGAAGCAGCCGTCTCTTCACATTCCCCATGTCACCCGCATAAAGATGTGGACGGGGATCAGCCACGTGGGAGATAGCACCCCTTTCGCCTTGCCAGTGGGGCTCGCTTCGCCTCAGGGGTGAGGGGGCATCTGATATGGCTGATCCAACGTCGTTAGAATAAAAGGTAACAGCAGCTAACGGGGGTTACCATCTCTCGACCCCGAGACCCTCTTCGGTCTCAGGGTGCACTAGCATTATCTCACCCCCGAGACCCCCTCCGGTCTTGGGGTGGGATCACCATATCTCAACCCCGAGACCCACCTCCGGTCTCGGGGTGCACCAGCATTATCTCACCCCCGAGATCCCCTCCGATCTCGGGGTGGGATCACCATATCTCGACCCCGAGACCCCCCTCCGGTCTCGGGGTGCACCAGCATTATCCCACCCTGAGACCCCCTCCGGTCTTGGGATGGGATCACTATATCTCGACCCCGAGACCCCCTCCGGTCTCGGGGTGCACCAGCATTATCTCACCCCCGAGACCCCCTTCGGTCTCGGGATGGGATCACCATATCTCGACCCCGAGACCCCCCTCCGGTCTTGGGGTGCACCAGCATTATCTCACCCCCGAGACCCCCTTCGGTCTCAGGGTGGGATCACCATATCTCGACCCCGAGATCCACCTCCGGTCTCGGGGTGCACCAGCATTATCTCACCCCCGAGACCCCCTCCGGTCTCGGGGTGGGATCACCATATCTCGACCCCGAGACCCCCCTCCGGTTCGGAGTGCACCATCATTATCTCACCCCCGAGACCCTCTCCGGCCTCGGGGTGGGATCACCATATCTCGACCCCGAGATCCACCTTCGATCTCGGGGTGCACCAGCATTATCTCACCCTCGAGACCCCCTCCGGTCTCGGGGTGGGATCACCATATCTCGACCCCGAGACCCCCCTCCGGTCTCGGGATGCACCAGCTTATCTCACCTCCGAGACCCCCTCCGGTCTCGGGATGAGATCACCATATCTTGACCCTGAGACCCCCCTTCGGTCTCGGGGTGCACCGGCATTTATCTCACCCCTGGGATCCCCTCCGGTCTCGGGGTCAGATCACCATATCTCGACCCCGAGACCCCCCTCCGGTCTCGGGGTGCACCGACATTATCTCACCCCCGGGACCCCCTCCGGTCTTGGGGTGAGATCACCATCTCTCAACCCCAAGACCCCCTCCGGTCTCGGGGTGCGCGGGCATCATCAGCGATTAGCACGCGGACCAGCTTTCAAACCAAATGTTAGCTCTGGGCCACCTGGCGCGCCCACATGATTCTCCATGCGCCCGTGATTGCTTACAGCCATGCCTCATAACAGCGTATGGTGCACTGCATGTTCCTGTGCGTGATTGTGCCCCATTACGGAGGGCCATGCCTCATAACGGCGTATGGTGCACTGCATGTTCCTGTGCATGACTGTGCTCCGTTACGGCGTACGATTCACTAACACTTGCCACTGTGCGCAGTCATGTCAAGCAACAGCACGCACCAAATACAACCGTGGCTGCTAGACACGTGTAACACCATATTGACAGGTATCGCGGGATGCCTCCGGCGCGTACAGTGATGGTACGACGGCAATCTTCCAGAACAGTAAGATGGGATATTCGGATAGGTATAAAAACACACGCCCGCACTGTAAGTAGGGATCCGAACTCTAGTTTTCTAGCTTTCTTCCTCCTAGCAAAACCCTAACTGTCTCAGCTCCCTTCGCTGAGCGGTTCTTATCTGATCCTAAGTGACTGACTTGAGTGTCGGAGGGTCCCGACCGGAACATCCGGTCTCCGGAGACTTTTCTTGCAGGGGTCCGGAGAGGACATCCGTCTTCCTCGATGTTTGAAGAAGGTGACTTGGCGTCATCAACAGGTAAGTCCAAAAGAATACAAACACTTAATAACTCAATGTTAAAAAGGGACATTATTGGTAGTACTAACGGAGGTTGTCAAAATTTTAGGTCCGAGGGAGCGACTTCCCATCAAGTCCCTCGATTCGATACGCTCCATAGTGGAGGGCTTTGGTGACTCGGTAGGATCCTTCCCAATTTGGTGACAGCTTGCCTCATTTCGTCGGCTTCGAGACCTCAGCCCGTCTGAGGACTAGGTCGCCTGGCAAGAACGTCCTAGGGCAGATGTGAGCATTGTAGTACCTGGCGGTTTGCTATCGGTAGGCAGCCATCCTGAGCCACGCCTGGTCATGAGTCTCCTCCACGAGGTCAAGGTTGGCTCGCACCTGGCTCGAGTTATCCTCCCCATCGTAAGACTCCGTTCGGGGACTCGGAACACCAATCTCCATAGGGATGATAGCCTCAAACCCGAAGACAAGGCTGAAGGGGGTCTTCCCGGCGGGAGCCCGCGGCGTCGTGTGGTAGGCCCATAGCATGTTAAGGAGTTCCTCCACCCAACTCCCTTTGAAGTCGTCCAACCGCGCCCTGAGTCCTTGGAGGATAGTGCGGTTCGTCACCTCGGCCGCCCTGTTGGTCTAGGGGTGACCGACAGAGGTGAACCACTGATGGATGCCCAGCTCAGTACAGAATCCTCTGAAGGGAGCGTTGTCGAATTACCGACCATTGTTGGTGACGAGGGTATGCGGCAATCCGAACCGGCAGATTATGGATTTCTAGAAAAATGATCTTACCTTGCTCTCGATGATCTTAGCCAGCGTCTCAGCCTCGACCCACTTAGTGAAGTGGTCGACGGTAACTAGCAGGAACCTATGCTGGTCAGAGGCCGAGGAAAACGGTCCCAAGATATCCATACCCCACTGAGCAAAGGGCCAAGGGGCTGTCAGGGGGCTTAGCTGAGAAGTCGGCTGCCGTTGGATGTTGGCGTGTCGTTGACAGCTGTCGTACATCCGAACGAGCTCGGAGGCATCTTCCTTCATCGTGAGCCAGTAGTATTCTTGGCGCAGGGCCTTGTACGCTAGCGTTCTGCCCACAGATGACTCCCACAGATGTCCTCGTGAATCTCGCGGAGGATGTACTTGGCTTCCGTGGGGTCAACACATATGAGGATTGGGTATGAGAAGGTAGAGCCGCCCATCCATCATCAAAAATTTTGGAGCTCGTCGCTTGAGCAACCTAGCCTCAGTTGGGTCTTCGGGAAGGGCACCATCGGTAAGGTACCGGATGTAAGCGTTCATCCAACAGGACTCCTGCGTGATCGATAGGGCCTCCTCTGTAGCTTCGATTCTCGGGACCTCTAGATGCTCCACATACATTCTTCCCATGGCCCCATCGATCGAGATGGCCAAACGAGACAATGCGTCAACTTTAGCGTTCTCACCTCTGGGAATATAACTGACATGGAAGTAAGTGAAAAGTGAGGCCTGGGATTGAACCTTACTCAGGTAACGGGACATGGTGGGATCTTGGGCCTCATACTCTCCCACAACTTGCCCGGAGATAAGCTGAGAGTCGGTAAAGGCTTTGAGACGCCTTGCTCCAAGCTCTTCGGCTAGCTTCATTCCCGCTAGCAAGGCTTCATATTCCGCTTGATTGTTGGTGGCGAAAAAAAGAAAATGGAGAGTGTACTCCACCGCTTCTCCCTCGAGGCTTGTGAGGATGAGCCCGGCTCCACTCCCCTGGGAGTTAGACATGCCATCCACATGAAGAATCCAGTCCTCCTCTCCTGCCTCGGTCGTCATGTCTGAGGACTCTGGGTGCAGTTCCTTCGGCTACTCCTTGGTCCATGTGCACTTGACCAGGAAGTCGGCTAACACTTGGGACTCCATTGTCGACCTTGGCTGGAAGGACAGGTTGAACTCCCCTAGCTTGATGGCCCACTTCGCCAGTCGGCCGAAGGTGTCAGGACGGGACAAGATCGTCATGAGGGACTGGTACAAAAGCACCACAATAGGATAGGCTTGGAAATAAGGCCTAAAATGCTGAGCGGAGATGATCAGAGCAAAGATAATCTTTTTGGTTCTAGAATACCTAGTCTCTGCATTATGAAGCACCTTGCTGGTGTAGTAAACCAGCCTCTGCGTCCCGTCGACATCCATGCGGATGAGCACGGAGCTGACGGCCTTGGGGGAAGCCGTGAGGTAAAGGAAAAGCTCCTCCCTGCCCTACGGTTTAGACAACAACGGTGGAGTGGATAGGAATTCTTTTAGCTCATTGAAGGCCTTCTGACACTCCTTTGTCCACTCGAAGCCATTGACCTTGTGCAACGCTTTGAAGAAAGTAGGCATCTCTCCGCCGACTTGGACAGAAAACGGCTTAGAGCCGCCACCCTCCCGGTCAAGCGCTGCACCTCCTTCTTGCTAGCCGGGAGCCTCATGTCGAGGATGGCTTGGATCTTATCGGGGTTCATCTCGATCCCCCGCTGCATTACCATGAAGCTCAGAAACTTGCCTGCTATAACCCCGAAGGCGCACTTGCGGGGGTTCAGCCTCATCTGGAATTGATGAAGATTACTGAAGGTCTCCGCTAGGTCAGCAATATGGTCAGTGGTACGGATACTCTTGGTTAGCATGTCGTCCACGTACACTTCCATGTTGTGCCCGATCTGGTCTTCAAAGACCCTGTTCATCAGCCTCTGATAGGTAGCCCCAGCATTCTTTAGCCCAAAGGGCATTACTTTGTAATAATATGCCCTTCTCGGTCACAAATGAAGTAGCTTCCTCGTCCGCCGGATCCATCTTGATTTAGTTGTACCTGAGAAGGCATCCATGAAACTGAGGGTCTCGTGGCCAGACATGGCATCCACCAGCTGATCGATCCGAGGCAATGGAAAGCTGTCCTTGGGGCACGCCTTGTTAAGATCGGTGAAGTCGACACACATCCTCTAGCTCTCGCTGGCTTTATGAACCATTACCTCGTTGGCAAGCCAGTCGGGATAGTGGACCTCTCGGATGTGGCCGGCGGCCACCAGCTTGCGAACCTCCTCGTCAATGGCCTTCTGCCGGTTAGGGGTGAAGCTTCTCTTCTTCTTTCGAACGGGTCGACATCCCAGGTTGATGTTCAGTTGATGGGTAATTACCTCTCCGAGTATACCCGGCATGTCAGACGCTGACCATGCAAAGATGTCGAAATTGGCCTGCAAGAAAGCGAGAAGTTGATCGCGCACCTCCTCGGGGAGTAGGGGTCTGACCTGGGTCCTCACCTAGTGGGAAGGTTAGCAGGTGCTTTGCCGGCTCCCCTCTCCTCTCCAAATCTTGGGGGTCGAGCGATTCTGGTGCTGGTGTAGCCGTCACCCCCTGAGGGTTGGGGGCCGTATAATAATAGAGTGGTTTTGTGTTCCGCTCTCCCTGCATCTCCCCGACTCCTTTATTGGTGGGAAACCTCACAAGCAGTCTCTTGGTAGAGATGACAGCGTCCAAGAGGTTCAGATCGGGTCTCCCAAGGATGCCGTTGTAGGCCAGGGGAACCCGAACAACTAGAAAATTCATGAAGACCATGCTTTGATACGGTGGCATCCCAGCAATGACCGGGAGGGTGATCTCCCCCTCAATCCTTACGGAATATTCAATGAAGCCCATCAGGGGCGTGGTAACAGGCCGGAGGGAGCTAGGAGACAAATCCATTCGAACAAAGGCATCATAACTCAAAATCAACTGAGCTCCCACTGTCAACTAAGATTTTTTTTTTACAGGGTGCTTCACAACCATCATTGACACAATGATGCTGTCATCATTATCGTTAACCACCCCCTCTAGGCTCCTTTTAAAAAAGGGAATTACATAATCTAATCCCTCATCCCTCCCGTGGCCTCTTGGAGGCGCTGCCTGCTTCTCAGGAAATCATGGCCACAGTCTTTTCAGTCGGAGCGTTGTCGACGCTGACCTGAGGTGGCGGAGGTGCCAACGGGCCGGGCGCACTCGGGTTCTCCCTCTGGATGAACTTTTCTAGATGGCCACACTGAATGAGGTCCTCAATCACCTTCTTCAGCTGGCGATAGTCTTTGGTGTCATGGTCGTGGTCTCGATGAAAGCGGCAGTAGAAGTTTTTGTTGCGGGAGGTCCCTGGTTTCATGGGAGGAGGGCGCTGAAGATTCGACTCGCCCTTGACCTCCATCATAATGTGGGATATTGGGGTGAGCAGAAGAGTGAAGGGTCCCTCCCTAGGAGCAAGCACTCGCAGTTGGTTGTTTGGTCGGCGGGGAGGCTTAGGCCTCCTAGGTCGAGCCTCGGTAGGCTTGGGACGGGCTTGCTTCTTACTGGAACCCCCATTCGCCTCGCGCCGGGAGGAGTCAGCCTCATCAGCGCGAATATACTTCTGCGCTCGGCTCAGCAGTTCGGCGTAACAATCGGACGACTTCTTGTCGAGGGAGTAGGCAAAGCAGGATGGACAGAGCCCTCGCTTTAAGGCCAGAGTGGCCACCAAGTCCTCGAGGTTGTAGACCTCAAGGGCAACTTCCTTGAATCGGGTGACAAAGTTCCTCAGCGACTCGCTGCTCCTCTGCTGGACAGAGAACAAGCTGTCTGCCACCCATGGGATCTTTCGGCATGCATCGAAGTGTCCAGAAAGGCCCTCTCCAGCTACCGAAAAGAGTTGATGCTGCACGATGGCAAGCGAAAGTACCAAGCTCGGACCGCCTTCCTTAGAGTGGCGGGAAAGGCGATGCATAGAAGGGAGTCGGTTGCTCCCTGGACCTGCATCAGGACCTTGTAACTCTCCAAGTGGTCTAGTGGGTCGGTGGTGTCATCATATGGGTCTAGCTGAGGAAGGCGAAATCGGGTTGAGATCGGCTTCTCCATGATGCGGCGGGACAGCGGTGGACGACTATCATAATCTGCCTCCGGCGGGTTGGTAATTCTGCGGCTGAGCTCCTCCAGCCGCTGGTTGTATTCATCTAGCCGTCGCTCAGCCCGACAAGCGATCCGGCCGTCAAAGGATCCCTCCCTTAAAGATTCCAAGGACGGAGAGGGGTGGCGGCGATGCAGACATGTGCACTGTGCATCCTTCCTATGCCGCGCTTAGGAAAAGCGCTGGCATGGCGAGAAGAGGACCGGGGCCTCTTAGAGGCCTCCTGGCGATGATGCCTGGGCGAAGCGTGGTGGTGGCGGACCTCCCGGTGGGGAGACCTCCCCAGGATGAAATGCTGGCTAGGTTGGCCACCCCGGGATTGACGAGGATGGTTTCGGCTATCGCTGCGCGACTGTCGGCTATTGCTACAGCACCTAGACCGCTGCCACTAGTGACTGGACCTGCATGGTCAAGACGACGATCCGATCATCTTGCTGCGGTGGTGGTGGCGATGGCAGAGCGGGAACGACGACCCGGGGAGCGAGGGGCCAGCCTTCGGCAGCTCAGCTCTCTGGCGATGCCCTCCGGCGCAACTGGTGAAACCTCTTGCGTACATGTCACCACCATCATCTCGACTGCTCAGGGAAGAAGAGTCTGTACCCAGCTGGTTTGAAGCTTACTTTTTCTCCTCCCCCTACTTGGTGCACCAATCTGTTGCCGCCAAGTCATGTTCCTCTAACGCCGGAAAACAGAGATCCTCCTCTTTGAAAAAGCTCCTGCAAGAAAGTTTCCGGAGATTGATTGCACCGGTGGGGACCCTCCGACGCTCAAGTAAGCAACTCGAAAACAGTGAAGAAAATGGAGATAATAAAACATAGCTAGAAAGCTTGAGTTTAGATCCCTTCCCTCGTTGAGTGTAGGTTCTTATACCTGTTCGAAGGTCCCCTTTTTCACTTTTGAAAAGTGGCTAATTCTGAGGCGTTGTTGTCCGATAGCGGGCCGATGGCCAAGCTAACAAAGACAGGTCGAAACCGACACTGAGCATGTCAGAGGTGTCTTGCCTCGCTAGTCACCCGCCAAGCGCGGCGGCACAGGTGGCAGGTGGGCCTAGTCGTGTCAGATAGGCGCCGCTACAGATAGTGGTCATGCACAATCACAGACAGTGCAATCGCAGGTGATTGGCGGGCCACATGTTAGTATCAGGCGGCTTGAGGTAGTGTGGACCTGAAGTCCGAGGCCGAGGGGACTCGAGGTCCGAGGCCGGGGGGGACTTGGGGTCCGAGGCCGGAGGGACTCGAGGTCCGAGGCCGAGGGGACTCGAGGTCCGAGGCCGAGGGAACCTGGGGTCCAAGGCCGAGGGGTCTCGAAGGCCGAGGCTGAGGGGGTCTCGGGGTCCGAAGCTGGGATTCCATCGGTTGCTTCTTCCGTTAACTCTAATGCGGCTTGATCAGCCACATCACATAGATATGAGAATATTCATGCAAATGAATATTGCCACCACCATAATGAATATACCACCAAAAAGATATCACAATATACTTCAACACATCACATATATAAATGTGCCTCTAAAATCTTTGACGGTTCATGCATCAAAGTTTGATCTGGGAGAAGCTCTATGTTATGCATGACTTCATGACAAATTCAATAATTTGTTTTATTGAGAAGATATACCATAGAGAGAGCATGAACAAAGACAATAATGCCAAGTAAAATGAAAATCAATTTTAATATACTTCACGATGGCACCAACTGTTTGCTGTTCGAATAATACTCAACCCAAAGCAGTGAGATAGGGTGTGCCAATAACAATCCCCCATGCCAACTAGCAAACATTTCAATCAAGCAATCTTTGTACTAGTATCAGCATCTCTTGAATAAGAGATTATTATCTCCTAATTCTTAAGCTTTCCAGAAATGTAAGAACAACTAAGGAGGAGAGTAACTAATAATAGACTGACAAGTCATAATGATGATGCCAAGTCACCTCCTTCGAACGTCGGGGAAAACGGACGTCTCGCTTCGGGAAATCCTGCAAGAAAAGTCCCCGGGGACCGGTGGCACCGGTGGGGACCCTCCGACGATCAAGTTAGTGGCTTGGGTTCAGACAAGGAACCACTCCAGCGAAGAGAAGCTGAGGCAGTTAGGGTTTTTGCAGGGAGGAAGAAAGCTCAGAAAAACCCGAGTTCGGATCCCACTTACCGCGCATTCCCCTGCTCTTATAGTTGTCCTAATACCTCACCTTTCGTCTAGGGGAGATTGCTTTCGTACCGCAGCTACATTTGCCGGAGACATCCCCTGTACCTCATGTTGATGTGATATCACACGTGTCCAGCGGTCGCGAAGGTAGGCAGTGCGCGCCGCCGGCTGATGGGATAGAGTATAGCTGCAAGTAGTAGCATGCCGTACGCCGTAGCAAGATATGGTCATGTACAGGGGCATGCAACGCGCCAAACCTCGTTATGAGGCATGGCCCTCCGTAACAGGGCACAATCACGGAAGTACCGAACGGTATTCTGCGGCAAGGTATGGTCATGTACTGGAAATTATGTGCGTGCACCGTGCAACCTGAAGGTTGCCGCGTTTCTTGGCAGCCGAATCGCATGTTGATTGCAGATGACCCCACCCCGAAGGGATATCGGAGATGGGGAATGATGACACACCCCGGGACTGGTGGGGGCCCCAGGGTTAAGAAATGATGACCTCACCCCCGACCCCGAGGGGGTGCCAGGGGGTGAGGGAATGACAATGCACCCCGGGACCGCGGGGGCCCCGGGGTTAAGGGATGATGACCCTACCCCCGACCCCGAGGGGGTGCCGAGGGTGAGGGGATGACGATGCACCCCGGGACCGATGGGGGCCCCAGGGTTAAAGAATGATGACCCTACCCCCAACCCCGAGGGCCCCGGGGTTAAAGAATGATGACCCTACCCCCGACCCCGAGGGGGTGCCGGGGGTGAGGGGATGACGATGCACCCCGGGACCAGTGGGGGCCCCGGGGTTAAAGAATGATGACCCTACCCCCGACCCCGAGGGGGTGCCGGGGGTGAGGGGATGACGATGCACCCCGGGACCAGTGGGGGCCCCGGGGTTAAAGAATGATGACCCTACCCCCGACCCCGAGGGGTGCCGGGGGTGAGGGGATGACGATGCAACCCGGGACCAGTGGGGGCCCCGGGGTTAAAGAATGATGACCCTACCCCCGACCCCGAGGGGGGTGCCGGGGGTGAGGGGATGACGATGCACCCCGGGACCAGTGGGGGCTCCGGGGTTAAAGAATGATGACCCTACCCCCGACCCCGAGGGGGTGCCGGGGGTGAGGGGATGACGATGCACCCCGGGACCAGTGGGTGCCCCGGGGTTAAAGAATGATGACCCTACCCCCGACCCCGAGGGGGTGCCGGGGGTGAGGGGATGACGATGCACCCCGGGACCAGTGGGGGCCCCGGGGTTAAAGAATGATGACCCTACCCCCGACCCCGAGGGGGTGCCGGGGGTGAGGGGATGACGATGCACCCCAGGACCAGTGGGGGCCCCGGGGTTAAAGAATGGTGATCCTACCCCCGACCCCGAGGGGGTGCCGGAGGTGAGGGGATGGCGATGACTGCCGTTACCTTTTCTGACGACGTTGGGATCAGTCATATCAGATGCCCCCTCGCCCCTGGGGCGAAGCGGGTCCCACCGCTGAGGCTCAAGGGGCGTTCTCCACGTGGCTGATCCCTACCCTTGAGTTCTATACGGACGGTGCGGGGAATGTAAGGAGACGGCCCCCGTACACCGCGCCAGCCATGATCACCCTCGAAAATGAAGACGAGCTCTTCGGAATCTACGCGAAAAGGCGTATCATCATTTCCTCTCATTACGGCGACGTCAGCAAGGTCCCATCGTTGGCCGGGGGCGTGCCGCACCACGTGCCGGGGTGATCCTCGAGGCGAACCGGCGTATAGCAAGAAGCTGCGTGGCTGACGAGACATGGCGGAACATTTTGAAAACTCGATAAGGCTAGCCAAAGGGAGGCGGGCTGATGCCTCGTCGCCATCATCTTCTTCCTTCTGTTCCCCAGTGTTCCTTCAACCTGCAAGCTCGTGCCCAGCTTTCTTTGCTCTTCCAGGTCAGCCCTTTCGTCTTAATTTTCTTTATTCATGAGTTCACCTTCTTGGACCTCGGGGGATGGTTCTGAGGACCGTCCTCCTTCTGTGAGGCCTCAGACTCCTCCTTCTTCTTCTCCTCCGATCGAGTGGTCCTCTGATTCGGAGGACCACATCCCTCTGGCCCAGCGACGGGCCACCGGTGGGGCCCCATCAAGGGGCCACCGGTCGAGGGCCGGGACCTCATCGAGGGTGGAGGAGTCCCCAGAGGGGACAGCCTCCGTTCTGAAGCGACTGGACCTGGAAAGGATCCGGGCCCGCTACAGGATCCCTCGGGAGGTCGAGTTATTCCTACCAACACCTGACGATCGGGTCATCTCCTCCCGACCCGGTCGAGTAGCTCTTTATGAGATCTGCCTGCAGGCAGGTCTCCGCCCTCCCTTTCATCCTTTCTTTGTCCGCCTACTTGATTTCTACTCTTTGACTCCTTCTCAACTAGTCCCAAACTCCTGTCGTGTGATCAGCGCCTTTGTTATTCTCTGTCATCGCTTAGGCATTACTCCCAGGATTAGTTTGTTTTGCAATTTCTACTCCCTCCGAGCCCAAAGAGGGTGGTGGCTATTCCAGCCCCGACCCAACAGGGTCCTTAAGCTTCTTTTGCCTTCGTCAATCAAGGGGTGGAAACCTCGTTTCTTTTTTGCCAATATCGACCAAGTCCGGCCCCGGTGGGGGGACCCCGACCTCCGAGGGAACGCCGCGGCTGTTCATCCTGGGGATCGGGAGGCGATGGGGGTATTGCTGACCGCCGAGATCCCCCGGTACACCCTGCTGTTAGCGGAGGACAACTTTGAGTTGGCGGGTCTCATCTCCCAGCGGGGTAAATTCTCCATACTTAGTCAGGAATTCTGCTCTTCTTTTTCCCCTTTTTTTTTTTACCATTCTGAAAATCTAACTTATGTCATGCAGCAATGAAGATCCTGACCGCGAAAGTGGTAAAGGCTGCTAAGAAAAGGGCCCGAGAAGGGCCGCCCAGGGACCAGCGGGCTCCGGCCCCGAAATGCCTGGTGGTTCGGGCCTCCCTCCCGGCACCAGTTTTCCCACCCCCGGCTCCGCCGCGTGCCCCAGCTGTACCGGAGGTCGACCTTACGGCCGACACTCCATCAGAGGTGGGGGCGACTGCGGGAGCCACCGCTGAGGAACCAGAAGTGGGGGCGACTGTGGGAGCCACCGCCGAGGAACCAGAAGTGGGGGCGTATGTGCCAACCGGGGAGTTCCGGTCCCCGAGAGAGCGACCCCATCAGGCGCCGCCAGGGACTGGGGCGAGGGACCATCTGGCCCCTCGAGCCCATCCCCCGAAGGGCCACTCGGGAGCGGTTCGCACGTAGAGCCGGGGACTTCAGGAACGGCGGAGGGAGGCGAGGGCGTGCCCAGGCCGCCTCGGGACTCCTTGGACGACGGCCACTGGGCTGAGCGGGCCCTGGGTCTGGTTTTTGATCTTAGGATTATAGAAGATCTCAGCCATCTGGGGGCGGGCGCATTTTTCCGAGACTCTTACGCCGCAGTGGTCAAGGTAACCAATTTTCTCGTTCCCTCCCCCTTACTGTTCCTACATATATATATTCTGTTGACCTGGGCTTGTGTGCAGATCGCGCACTCCCTGAGGGCTGCCAGGGAGGTCATCCACGGGGGAAAAAAGGTTCTGCGGGAGATGCAGAAGGAGGCCGAGGAGGCCCAGCGCCGCGCGGAAAAGGCAGAGAAGGCGCTGGAAGCGGTCAAAGACGCCTGTGCAAGCGAGGTGAGGGCCGCCACGAGCCAGGCGGAAATGGAGGCCAATCGCGCGCGCGCGGTGCTCTCTCAGATGGCGGAGGCTGAGAGCGCGGTTATGGCCAGGGATATGCATATCTCTGAGTTGACCTCAGCGCTCCAGGAGGCCGAGGGCTGAGGGGTGCGACGGTGGAGGAAGCTAGGGTGGCAAGGGAGGAGACCTGCCGTCGTGAGGAAGAGTTGAGCCGCGCTCGAAAGGAGATAAGCCAGGCTCGGGAGGCTGAAAAAACCACGGCGGAGGCCCTTGCTGCGGAGAAGGCTGGGCTGCTGGACTTGTTGAAGAGTACAAGGCATCCGAGCGTTTCGCAGATGACCTGGCCGAAGCTTCGGCCGCTGTATACCTCGATGGGTTCCAGCATGCTAAGGAGAGGGTGGCCAGGGATTTGAATTTCCCCCGGGCCCTGGAGATCGAATTATCAGACCAGATTTCCTCCGATGATGAGCCCGCACCGGCAGAGCCATGAGTCTGCGTCCGCGACTTTGCTTTTCTTTTCTTTTCTTTTGTAAGACCGACTACGTCGGGGTTTTGTAGTTCCTAGTTAATGAAAAATACTTTTCACGATGATCTTCGTATTATTGTTAACCTCATCAATTGATGCATGGCCCCATGATTCTTGTTTGTCTCGATGATTCCGAGGGACACCTTCCCACCTGCGCCACTCCGCCTTAGTTACATGGACCCGTGGATTAGAGCTAGGTAGGGTCGAATCTTGGGAGCGGGGGCACCGCTGATCGGGGATTAGGCCGGTAGGCTCCCTCGGAGCTATAGGCGTAATGCCCGGTCAAGTATTGGACCTGGTGTCAGTCTAGCGCGCAGCTTGATGTCCGCGGAACTTAGCTTTGTTTTGACCGGTAGGGTGTCGGGTCTTGGCTATGAAGAATCGCTGGTGCACTGCTCCGCCAGCGGTTAGCCGGGCTTTATGCCTGATTGGCATAGGGCCTTGAGTGCCGACGGGGTGCCGGGCTTTTGTTGTTGAGAGTCAGTGGTACACTGCTCTGCCAGTGGTACACTGGGCTTTATGCCTGGCTGGTGCAGGGCCTTGAGTGCCGACGGGGTGCCGGGCTTTTGTTGTTGAGAGCCAGTGGTACACTGCTCTGCCAGTGGTACACTGGGCTTTATGCCTGGCTGGTGCAGGGCTTTGAGTGCCGACGGGGTGCCGGGCTTTTGTTGTTGAGAGCCAGTGGTACACTGCTCTGCCAGTGGTACACTGGGCTTTATGCCTGGCTGGTGCAGGGCTTTGAGTGCCGACGGGGTGCCGGGCTTTTGTTGTTGAGAGCCAGTGGTACACTGCTCTGCCAGTGGTACACTGGGCTTTATGCCTGGCTGGTGCAGGGCTTTGAGTGCCGACGGGGTGCCGGGCTTTTGTTGTTGAGAGCCAGTGGTACACTGCTCTGCCAGTGGTACACTGGGCTTTATGCCTGGCTGGTGCAGGGCCTTGAGTGCCGACGGGGTGCCGGGCTTTTGTTGTTGAGAGCCAGTGGTACACTGCTCTGCCAGTGGTACACTGGGCTTTATGCCTGGCTGGTGCAGGGCTTTGGTGCCGACGGGGTGCCGAGCTTTTGTTGTTGAGAGCCAGTGGTACACTGCTCTGCCAGTGGTACACTAGGCTTTATGCCTGGCTGGTGCAGGGCTTTGAGTGCCGACGGGGTGCCGGGCTTTTGTTGTTGAGAGCCAGTGGTACACTGCTCTGCCAGTGGTACACTGGGCTTTATGCCTGGCTGGTGCAGGGCTTTGAGTGCCGACGGGGTGCTGGGCTTTGAGTGCCGACGGGGTGCCGGGCTTTTGTTGTTGAGAGCCAGTGGTACACTGCTCTGCCAGTGGTACACTGGGCTTTATGCCTGGCTGGTGCAGGGCTTTGAGTGCCGACGGGGTGCCGGGCTTTTGTTGTTGAGAGCCAGTGGTACACTGCTCTGCCAGTGGTACACTGGGCTTTATGCCTGGCTGGTGCAGGGCTTTGGTGCCGACGGGGTGCCGGGCTTTTATTGTTGAGAGCCAGTGGTACACTGCTCTGCCAGTGGTACACTGGGCTTTATGCCTGGCTGGTGCAGGGCTTTGGTGCCGACGGGGTGCCGGGCTTTTGTTGTTGAGAGCCAGTGGTACACTGCTCTGCCAGTGGTACACTGGGCTTTATGCCTGGCTGGTGCAGGGCTTTGGTGCCGACGGGGTGCCGGGCTTTTGTTGTTGAGAGCCAGTGGTACACTGGGCTTTATGCCTGGCTGGTGCAGGGCTTTGGTGCCGACGGGGTGCCGGGCTTTTGTTGTTGAGAGCCAGTGGTACACTGCTCTGCCAGTGGTACACTGGGCTTTATGCCTGGCTGGTGCAGGGCTTTGGGAAGATTCAGATAACTAGAATTGAATCTCGTTAGCATTGAATAAGGGGTGAACACCCAAACAAACATGGAGATGATGTTTAATGCGAAAGGAGGGATACATTACTGGTAATACCGGCGGAGGTTATCCGCATTCCACGTCCTAGGAAGTGGTGTCCCGTCAAGGTCTTCAACTTTATAAGCCCCGTGGTGGAGCGTCTCGGTGATCCGGTAAGGCCCCTCCCAGTTAGGGGCCAGCTTGCCTCCCTCAGTTGGCTTTGAGATCTCTGCCCGTCGGAGGACTAGATCTCCTGGTAGGAACGTCCGGGGGTGCACGCGTGCGTTGTAGTATTTCGCAGCCCGCTGCCGATAGGCTGCCATTCGAAGCCGCGCTCTGTTCCGCACTTCCTCCACCAGGTCGAGGTTGGCTCGCAGTTGGTCAGGGTTACCTTCTTCACTATAAGCCTCCACCCGGGGGCTGGGTGCCCCAATCTCCACAGGGATGACAGCCTCAGAGCCAAAAACTAGGCTGAACGGCGTTTCGCCAGTGGGGGCTCGAGGCATTGTATGATAGGCCCACAGTACGTTGGAGAGTTCTTCTACCCATCGTCCCTTGCAGCCATCCAGTCGAGTCTTTAGCCCCTGGAGGATGATCCGGTTAGTCACTTCCGCTGCCCCGTTGGTTTGAGGATGCCCGACGGAGGTGAACCTCTGACAGATGCCCAGCTCGGAGCAGAACTCCCGGAAAGGTGCGTTGTCAAACTGCCGGCCGTTATCAGTGACTAGAGTGCGTGGCAGCCCAAACCGACATATGATTGACTTCCATAAGAAAGATCTCACTTTACTCTCGATAATTTTGGCCAGAGCCTCAGCTTCAACCCACTTGGTGAAGTGATCCACCGCCACCAGGAGAAACCTCCGCTGCCCGGAGGCCGGGGGAAATGGACCTAAGATATCCATACCCCACCGGGCGAAAGGCCAGGGTGCCACCAGAGGAGTTAGGTGAGAGGTTGGCTGTCGCTGAATATTGGCATGACGCTGGCAGCCATCACACTTCTTGACAAGCTCGGACGCATCCCCCTTCATTGTCAACCAGAAATACCCTTGGCGTAGGGCCTTGTATGCTAGGGCTCTGCCCCCCAGGTGACTCCCGCATACACCCTCGTGGATCTCCCTAAGGATATAATCTGATTCTGTTGGCCCACACACCTAAGGACCGGATATGAGAAGGATCTCCGATAAAGCTTCCCGTCCATCATCAAGAACCTCGGGGCCCTTCGTTTGAGCAGCTTGGCCTCAGCGGGGTCATTCGGGAGAGTGCCGTCAGTCAAATACCGAACGTAGGGGTCCATCCAGGAGGGCTCCTGCTGCACCGGCAACGCTTCATCCGTGGCCTCAAAGCTTGGGACTTGTAGGTGCTCCACATACGTTCTTCCCAACGTCCCGTCGACCGAAGTGGCCAAACGAGACAGCGCGTCAGCCCTGGCATTCTCCGCTCGGGGGATATAGCTGACACGAAAATAAGAGAAATGAGACGCCTGGGACTGCACCTTGCTCAAGTAGCGGGACATGGTGGGGTCCCTAGCCTCGTACTCCCGGCGACTTGTCCAGAAATGAGTTGAGAGTCCGTGAAGGCCCTTAAGCGCCCCGCGCCCAGCTCCTCGGCTAGCTCATCCCTGCCAGCAGGGCTTCGTATTCCCTGGTTATTGGTCGCTAGGAACTGGAATCTGAGAGCATACTCCACACGTCTCCCTCTGGGCTTGCGAGAATGAGTTCGGCTCCGCTCCCTTGAGAGTTCGCCGCTCCATCTACATGCAGGATCCAATCCTCCGTCTCTCCAGGTGAAGGAGAGTCCCTTGGCTTCTCCGGTCGCTCCTCCTCTGCGTCCTTCTCTGTCCAGGAGCACTCAACTAAGAAATCCGCCAACACCTGGGACTTCATGGCTGGTCTTGGCCGGAAGGACAGGTCGAACTCACTTAGTTTGATGGCCCATTTAGCCAGCCGGCCGGAGGTGTCGGGGCGAGACAGAATAGCTCGCAGGGGCTGGTCCGTGAGCACCACGATGGGATGGGCTTGAAAATAAGGCCGAAGGCGCTGAGTAGAAACCACCAAGGCGAAGATAATCTTCTCGGTTTTTGAATACCTGGTCTCAGCGTCATGGAGCACCTTGCTGGTATAATAGATGGGCTTCTGGGCTCCGCCGGTATCCGTGCGCACAAGCACGGAGCTAACAGCCTCGGGGGAGGCGGCCAGATATAAAAGGAGCTCCTCTCCATTTTCAGGCTTGGACAGTAGCGGAGGAGTAGAGAGAAACTGCTTCAAGTCTTCGAAGGAGCCCTGGCACTCTTCCGTCCATTCGAAGCCGTTGATCTTGCGCAGCGCCTTGAAAAAGGGTAGGCACCTCTCCGCCGACCTTGACATGAAACGACTCAAGGCTGCCACCCTCCCTGTCAGGCGCTGCACCTCCTTCTTGCTGACCGGAGGCCGCATCTCCAGGATGGCTCTGATCTTGTCGGGGTTGGCCTCGATCCCGCGCTGGGTCACCATGAACCCCAGGAACTTGCCAGCCGCTACTCCGAAGGCGCATTTGTGAGGGTTGAGTTTCATCCGGTACCGACGCAGGTTGTTGAAAGTCTCCTCGAGATCTGCTACATGGTCTTCTGCATGGGTACTCTTGGTCAGCATGTCATCCACATATACCTCCATGTTGCGCCCCAATTGATTCTCAAAAACCTTGTTCATTAGTCTTTGGTAAGTGGCCCCGGCGTTTTTCAGTCCGAAAGGCATCACCCTGTAACAGTAGATCCCCCTCTCTGTGACAAAGGAGGTTGCTTCTTCGTCTGCTGAGCTCATCTTGATTTGATTATACCCCGAAAACGCATCCATGAAACTGAGCGTCCCATGTCCGGAGGTGGCGTCTACCAGCTGGTCGATCCGGGGGAGCGGGAAGCTGTCCTTCGGACATGCCTTATTGAGGTCGGTGAAGTCCACACACATCCTCCAGCTTCCACTGGCCTTACGAACCATCACGACGTTCGCCAACCAGTTAGGGTAGCGCACCTCGCGGACGTGGCCAGCCGCCAACAGCTTCCGCACCTCCTCGTCAACAGCCTTCTGTCGGTCCGGGGCAAAACTTCTTTTCTTCTGCCTGACGGGCCGACACTCTGGTCGAATGTTGAGCTGATGCGTAATCACCTCCTCCGGGATTCCGGGCATGTCGGATGCTGACCAAGCGAAGACGTCGGCGTTGGCCCGCAGAAAGGCTAGGAGTCGGTCACGAGCTTCGTCCGGAAGTGAGGCTCCAACGCGGATCGTCTGCGTGGGGTCCTCCCCGAGGGGGAAAGTGAGCAGCCGCTCGGCCGGTTCCCCCCTCCTCTCCAGGTCCCGTGGGTCAAGGGTCTCTGATGTCGATGCAGATGGCAGTGCAAGCGCTGCCCCCTGGGGACTGGGGGCCAAGTGATAGCATGGCGCCAGCAGGTCCCGCTCTCCTCGCATCTCGCCGATCCCGCTGGTGGTTGGGAACCTCACCAGGAGCCGCTTGGTGGAAATGACGGCATCCAAGAGGTTGAGCCCGGGCCTCCCAAGAATCACGTTGTACGCCAGGGGCACGGACTACCAAGAATTTTATAAGGACAGTGCTCTAGCACGAAGCCGTTCCAGCTGTCACGGGAAGAGTAATTTCCCCCTCGACCCTCACAGAATCCCCCGTGAATCCCATCAAAGGCGTGACGACAGGCCGAAGTAGATCATGCGACAGGTTCATGCGAACAAAGGCGTCGTAATTCAAAACATCTACTGAACTTCCACTGTCGACCAGGATTCGTTTTACAGGGTGCTTAGCAATCGTCATGGATACGACGACGCTATCATCATCTTTATTTACAACCCCTCCAAGTCCTCTTCGAAAAAAGGAATTACAGCCTCCACTCCTCCCTCTCCCCTTGGTCTCTTTATCGGGCCTCCTGCCCCCCAGGAAATCATCGCTACTGTCTTCTCCGTCGGGGTGTTATCAATCACCGGCGGCGCAGGTGCTGACGGGCCAGGAGCTCCTGGGTTGTTCCTTTGGACGAACTTCCTCAGGTGGCCTTGTTGAATGAGGTCTTCAATGGCTTTCTTCAGCTGTCGGCAGTCGTCGGTGTTGTGACCATGGTCCCGGTGGTAGCGGCAGTAGAGATTTTTGTTCCGGGGAATCTTCGGGTTGATGGGAGGAGGGCGTTGCAGATAGGGCTCCCCTTCGATCTCGAGCAGAATCTGGGATATGGG
Source organism: Calamus simplicifolius (assembly GCA_900491605.1). Taxonomy (NCBI): domain Eukaryota; kingdom Viridiplantae; phylum Streptophyta; class Magnoliopsida; order Arecales; family Arecaceae; genus Calamus; species Calamus simplicifolius. Next base: position 144,194 of record UESW01004929.1, on the reverse strand, counting down.
AGCAAGCAGCGGGGTGTAAGGCCCGTCTCTCGGTGCAGGAGGTCGAGGACGGTTGTCTGGTCGGCGAGGAGGCTCGGGCCTCCTGGGGCGGGCTTCCGCAGGTTCTGGCTGGGTTGGCTTCCGGGGTATACTCCCGCCGGCTTCACGCCGGGAAAAGTCAGCTTCGTCCGCCCGGATGTACTTCTGGGCGCGAATCAGAAGTTCGGAGTAGGAACCCGGCGGCTTTTTGTCCAGGGAGTATGCGAAGCGAGAAGGGCGAAGCCCCCGCTTCAAAGCCAGGGTTGCCACCGAGTCCTCCAAGTTGTAGACTTCCAAGGCGGCCTCCTTGAACCGGGCGACGTAGTCTCGCAGAGACTCGCCATTCTTCTGCTGGACGGCAAACAGACTGTCTGCCACCCTCGGGATTTCCGGCAGGCGTCAAAGTGGGCCAGAAAAGCCCTCTCCAACTGTCGGAAGGAGTCGATGCTTCGCGGTGGTAGACGTGAATACCAGGCCCGGGCAGCTTTTTTCAAGGTAGCCGGGAAAGCAACACACATGAGCGAGTCAGTGGCCCCCTGAACTTGCATAAGCACCTTATAGCTCTCCAAATGGTCTAGGGGGTCCGTGGTCCCGTCGTATGGGTCCAGTTGAGGAAGGCGGAACCTGGTAGAGATAGGCTCTTCCATGATGCGGCGAGACAGAGGAGGCCGACTGTCATAATCAGTCTCCGGCAGGTGAGTGATCCGACGGCTGAGCTCCTCCAGCCTCTGGTTGCACTCCTCGAGTCGACGCTCAGCTCGACGAGGCATCCGACCATCAAAGGGCCCTCCCCCGAAGACTCAGAAGAAGAGCGGGGCGGCGATGCCGGCGCGTGCGCTCCGCCTCCTTTCCGTGCCGCCTCTTAGGAGAGACGCTGGCGTGGCGAGAGGGAGACCGGGCCTTTTGGATGCTTCGCGGGGATGTGGCTTAGCCGGGGATCGGCGGTGATGATCTGCAGGAACGGGCAGCCTCCGGCGGGTGGAGTGCTGGCTAGGCTGCATCACTCCAGGGACAGATGGGTTCGGCTCCGGTTGCCGCAAGGCCGCTTGCTGCTGCTGCATGCCTTTGACCGCCGCCGCCAGCGATTGGACCTGGGTGGCCAGGGCAGCGAATCGATCTTCTTGAAGTGGCTGTGAAGCAGATGCAGGGGCGTCATTCTGCAGAGCAGAAGGCCCTGCCCCCTGGAGATTCAGAGGCTCTGGGAAACAGGATACAAGAGCCGGGGGGGCCTCCGCGGGTGGACCAGCCCCACAGCGCTGCCCTCCAGCGCGACCGGCTGAAGCTCCCTTTGTTCGAGTAGTCACCATAGCTTCAAAGTCTTGAAGGCGGAGAAAGAAGAAGGCAGCTGGTTCGATGTCTTTCTTGCACACCCCTACCTGGCGCGCCAATCTGATGACGCCAAGTCACCTCCTTCGAACGTCGGGGAAAACGGACGTCTCGCTCCGGGAAATCCTGCAAGAAAAGTCCCCGGGGACCGGTGGCACCGGTGGGGACCCTCCGACGATCAAGTTAGTGGCTTGGGTTCAGACAAGGAACCACTCCAGCGAAGAGAAGCTGAGGCAGTTAGGGTTTTTGCAGGGAGGAAGAAAGCTCAGAAAAACCCGAGTTCGGATCCCACTTACCGCGCATTCCCCTGCTCTTATAGTTGTCCTAATACCTCACCTTTCGTCTAGGGGAGATTGCTTTCGTACCGCAGCTACATTTGCCGGAGACATCCCCCGTACCTCATGTTGATGTGATATCACACGTGTCCAGCGGTCGCGAAGGTAGGCAGTGCGCGCCGCCGGCTGATGGGACAGAGTATAGCTGCAAGTAGTAGCATGCCGTACGCCGTAGCAAGATATGGTCATGTACAGGGGCATGCAACGCGCCAAACCTCGTTATGAGGCATGGCCCTCCGTAACAGGGCACAATCACGAAAGTACCGAACGGTATTCTGCGGCAAGGTATGGTCATGTACTGGAAATTATGTGCGTGCACCGTGCAACCTGAAGGTTGCCGCGTTTCTTGGCAGCCGAATCGCATGTTGATTGCAGATGACCCCACCCCGAAGGGATATCGGAGATGGGGAATGATGACACACCCCGGGACTGGTGGGGGCCCCAGGGTTAAGAAATGATGACCTCACCCCCGACCCCGAGGGGGTGCCAGGGGGTGAGGGAATGACAATGCACCCCGGGACCGGCGGGGGCCCCGGGGTTAAGGGATGATGACCCTATCCCCGACCCCGAGGGGGTGCCGAGGGTGAGGGGATGACGATGCACCCCGGGACCGGTGGGGGCCCCGGGGTTAAAGAATGATGACCCTACCCCCGACCCCGAGGGGGTGCCGGGGGTGAGGGGATGACGATGCACCCCGGGACCAGTGGGGGCCCCGGGGTTAAAGAATGATGACCCTACCCCGACCCCGAGGGGGTGCCGGGGGTGAGGGGATGACGATGCACCCCGGGACCAGTGGGGGCCCCGGGGTTAAAGAATGATGACCCTACCCCCGACCCCGAGGGGGTGCCGGGGGTGAGGGGATGACGATGCACCCCGGGACCAGTGGGGGCCCCGGGGTTAAAGAATGATGACCCTACCCCCGACCCCGAGGGGGTGCCGGGGGTGAGGGGATGACGATGCACCCCGGGACCAGTGGGGGCCCCGGGGTTAAAGAATGATGACCCTACCCCCGACCCCGAGGGGGTGCCGGGGGTGAGGGGATGACGATGCACCCCGGGACCAGTGGGGGCCCCGGGGTTAAAGAATGGTGACCCTACCCCCGACCCCGAGGGGGTGCCGGGGGTGAGGGGATGGCGATGACTGCCGTTACCTTTTCTGACGACGTTGGGATCAGTCATATCACATAACATAATAGTACTGATGTAGCTAGCATACATCAAGATATGCCTAAGCTTAAGCAAAGTAGAAGAGGGTACATATAATCTCCTAGCAATGGAACAACGTGAACATCCTCAATTTATCTCAATAGCTTAAGCTACCACAAAACGGAAGATATTAGGCTTAACAACCTTGTTTTATAGCGTGCAACCCAGAATGTGTACTTCATTGGATAAACGAGTTGGGTCGAGTTGAGGACTTAGTGAACTAAATAAATAATTACTTTGAGGCGATTTGAACTCACATTCTCCAAAAATCATAGCCTCAATATTAAGTTGGTAAAGAAGAAAAGATTCAAGTTTGTTAAAATGTGCAACGTTAATAGAGAGATATGTCACAGTCCCACATCAACTGACAAGTAAATTCCACCTAGGTTTATAATCTTAGACTGGCCCTCCACCCAATAGTTTGATACATATGATCAAGAAGGTTGTACGTATGCGTGTGGCTGTGTATTACAAAATTGGTGGAGAAAAAGATAAGCTTCAACCTGAATAAATTAAGAAATGGGCAATTCTGAATTGGTTGAAAGTTTATTTGATCCAATTAAAAACTGAAAATTATCCATAGGAAGAATATCCCAACACTTTATTTTTTTCATAATAGACTAAGCACACATGGAAGAATGCGACCAAAATCACATAGTTAGATAAGGCGCCTGCAGATGGTGAGTCCATTACCAACAGAAACTTGTGACATCTCAATCCGGGAGTCAGTAGCCAAAAATTCATTAAACTTCATAAAGTAGTCTGTAACTTCAACGTTAAACCCAGGGAAGGGAGTATCCACCGGAGCAAACACAAGACCAAACCAAAGAACATCATCATAGACAATAGCTCCTCCAACCTTCACAAGTTTAAGCAACCGTTCATGGTATTCTCTATAGTTTAACTTGTCAGCATCTACAAATGCAAAATCAAACAAGTCATCTTCCTTTACCTGAAATTATCAATGGAATTTCATTAGTATAATCATATTAGTCATAACCAAGGTTTTAAATCTCATGAGATAATATCGTCCTAATTTTTTTCTTGGAACGAGATGTTGGGTAAATGGGCTAATAGGCATGAATACCCTAATGGGCCTTGAAAGCCCATTACCTCCTTCTTGTGTGTGAATGAGAAATTGTGAGGACATTTAGTCCCATATCGAAAAAATCAAGAAAGAAAGGTTCACTTATATAGAAACCTCTTCCTTGAAGCTTAAGTTTCTTAGGCTCACCATAAGTGGAGAGCTTTGTAGGCGCACTTTGCACTTTTCCTAGATCATGAGGATTCGAAGGTGAAGACTGATCGGATTAAGATAAAGGGCTAAGACCAATTGACCGTTGATCATCGGATCAGGATCAGACTGATCGTTGATCGATCGGATGAATGATCAAGATCGAACACTGAGATGCGGTAATCAATCATGATTGTGATCAAGGCAGTGTCGATCCAACGGCACATATCGATCGGCTGACTAGTCAACTGTTGACCGATTAGACCGTTGGTGATAAGGCGTCCGTTCGATCAAGCCGTTGATGATAAGGCAACCGTTCGATCGTGAAAAGACGTATCAAAGCCGTGCAACCACCTATCTGATAACTTGATCATTAGATCACGATAGTGAAAAGGCATATCGGGATGATGATTGGCTTATCTGATCGGCTAATCATGGTGAATCAGTGTATCAAAGGCATCCTTTGATCAAATCCGATTAACCAAATTCAATCTGATTAAACCCGAATAGTTGCTTTCAAAGGGCACCTAAAGGCTATAAATAAGACCGTATACCATTGCATTTCATTCAATATAGATTCAATCTAGATTTAATTCGAATCAATCCTAGTCCTTTCCTCTCTTAGGCATTTGCAAACTCTCCTAAGGTTAGTATAGCAATAGTGCATTAAAAAGAGAGAAGCATTCTTGGTTCGATATTTTTGATAAATTGTAGTGCTGCTTTTATCAAAAGAAGACTGTTGTATTCTAGGAGACAATCGTCATACTGACCGTAAGCACCGTTGCGGGATGAAATTATCTTAAGGACATAGGGTATAACTCTAGACTCAGTCTTATCAATTAGGTAGCCACTATTTGCACCAACACGAGATGCACCGTTCTGCTTTATCTCAATAATTGAGACAAGAGGCATCCGAAGAAGTGCCAATTGTGATATTGCGATAATAGCAGGATGGTCATGTCCTGACACTTGGGACAACAACTTGTCCCAACATCTCATAGGACATCCCATCAAGGCCTGAAACCATGGTCATAATTTCTTGTATAAAGAGTTTCACCAACAAAATATCTTGGTTGAAACTACAATGTCAGTTTAACTATATGGTAGCATTTTAGTTTTAGAATGAAAGTATTGTTTTTCCTTCCAAGCGTTCTACTTTAGTTAGGTTCTTTGAAGGTTATTGACACCCAAAATACAAATCAGAATAAAAGTAACGCCACTTGCTCATCAAGAGGCCAGGCAACATATTTAGAAGCCCAAGGCATGTATGATGATGGTCTAAGAGAATTTTAATTTTTATAGTGTCTCACTTTCTATTATGGTGGTGTTGAGACAGCTAAGATGATTTCAAAGTAATTTGATCCATTATTTGATAAGATAGAACCTATGCTTTTAGCTAGGATTTGTGTAATTTAAGAAAAGATGATACTTAGTGAATAAATAAAACATAAATGATTGGAATATAAATTAAATCATCACTCTTTTACAACTAATATATTTTATGGTGAAAGTCTAATTCAAACTTAGAGTAGAGTTTTAGATGATCTTGCCCTTAGTCCTAGAGCACAAAGTGTTGGTTAAGTTATAATGGCTTGGTGGATTGAGTTCTTCAGTTTGAGCTGTACGTCTTAATGTTTGAAAGGTGGTTCTTGATATGAACCTCAGAGATGTAATGTGACATGTTTTGAGCTTTTTGCTATATAAAGATTAAAATAATTCTAAGATTAGGATAAATTAATAAGAAATGAAGATAGTTGGTGAAGAGTTTTTACATGTGCATGAAAGGTATTTAGCTTGGTTGTGCTTAAGTTAAGAATGACATCAGGACAGGTCAGGGTGGTTTTTTGCTTACCCTGTCTCATCCCTGCTTCTCATGTCCCATTCTATCCCCACTCCATGCCCTATCGAGGCAATAAGGTAGTGTTTGACTCCCCAAAAGCTATCCCTGGATAAATGTACAGGATAGCATTTATCCAGAGGATAGTTGAGGGAATAAGCATCTTTTTAAAATTACAAGTCTGCCATCAAGGGATAACTTTAGTTGTTCCTGGGTTTCCTAGGGAATAAGTTCATGGGTTATCCCCTCTGGTTAAACTTTTTCAGAACTATCCCCTCTAGCTATAGCATTTGGGGATAAGGGGGGATATCCCCTCGTATCAAACACAACCTAAGTGTAGTCCTATCCCCTTACATAGACCACAATGTAAGCATAGTGAATTTTGATTATTGGGTTGGTATATACATGTGTAGGCTTTGATTGTTACAGCTATGTATCAATAGAAAAGTTTTTGTACATCGGCCTTCAGTGCACAAAGCGCGCATAATGGTTGTGCACCCGTGCGAGCACGCGTGCCACGGTGCGCCCTGCCGTGCTCGGTGCGCGCTTTGTACACCGGAGGTCAGTGCACAAAGCGTTTTCCATGTATCCATATGTGGCAAATGTGTCCAGATTCAGGGTGGGTTTAGGATAGGTTTCGGGATAGCAAATATACATACCAGCTACGCCTTAGAGCCTTGACCACAGTTTTCAGTTTTCCAGGAAGCCAACTCCAAACCTGGTCAAAGCTTGAAGATCCTGCCTTGATTGGGGCAGGTTCCTATTGAGTCATGGTAAAATTGTCATCCTATTTTAAGTGGAAAGGGAATGCTTGTCATTTCTACTGTCTATAAAAGGCGAATTTGGTAGTATAGATTTAGAGTATTTATTAATAAAATTGTACATTGTTTGGCACGATGCTTGGTTAATGCCTTCCCACCCCCCTATTATCTTTCACACCATGATTCCAATGTAGTGTGTCCTCCAGTGCATGATGTTTAAATGTAGTGTGTCATTTAAACATAAGCATTGCATGTGCAGACCTTGAAAAAAAACAGTTTTAATCAAAATTTTACAAACACTTGTGCTATTCGGCATCTTGATGTGTGGCATATGTATGTTTTATTGACTTAAATTTTTTATCAATTAGAATATATTTAATAATTGGCAAAGTATATTGGTATGTGCCAAAATTCTAATGAAGAAAATAACCTTTAAATCTGAGTAAGTATATATAGCTAGACAAACAAGCATTCAAATAAGCATATATTGTTTTGGAATTGCAACACCCTAATTCACAAAATTGGGCGGCACATTGTATCAAACAAACAATTACAAACCAAAGTTTCTAAATGATACTGCCTAGGACCAATTGGTAATTATAATATGTTGGATCTTATGGAAAGAATGAAATGACAGAATTTTGTTCAGAAAATCAGGCTCTGTTTTTGTTCTTATGCAAAAGGCTTTGCAACAAGAAGACTAACAAGGACCACAAATCTTTAAAGAATGATTAATTATCATTGTAATTGAATTCTCCAATTCCATTATTGTAGATTTCTTGTTATTAACCCTGGTATATGTTATTAACTTGCTAGCTTAGGCCTGTTCGGTGTTGCTTTTATTTTCTGTTTTTGTCTTCAAATGCCTAAGGTGAAAAAATGTGCTAGACCGGCAACCCATACAATGAAACCCTTTTGAGTTTCAGATTGTTTAGTGAAAATTTTTGGAGGTTTGAGGCAAAAGTTTATTGCTTTCAAAAAACAAGTGAAAGTAGAACCAAATATTGGAAGAGCTTATGGGAAATGCTCTGTCTTCCATGTCAAGCTCCATGCGGGATTCACTAATCTATAGAGAAACAAAAGCACAAAAGTAGGAACAGTGCCAGAAAGGCCCTTAGTGCTTTGGGATCTACTAATATGATATGATATTAGAAACAAGTTTCTGAAGGACATGAATTCAAATCTCTCCAAGCCAATTATTTAATTGACTTTGATGTCAATTTGTTCCTATTCCAGTCTCCAAATGGATGATTCTAGCTGCATGTGAGATGTGTTAATATAAATTGTTGACCTATTTTCCATCAACTAACCCCAAAAAAAAATAAAAATCAGGCTATTTGTTCAGTGACAATGAGAAAAATGGCTTAAAAAGTCACTGTCCCTGTTATTATGTTATATAGCAGCTATTATAATAAAATAATGGTCAGATAATTGTCATTATTTAAACATTCATCATTTATATACAAACTGGAAAAATACAATATTTACAATGTAAAGGACCCCTTTAAAGTTAGATTATGAAGGCCATTATGCTATATCATGATACTTCTGTAATGTAGAGCTTTCTCTATAATCTGACTACAACTGAAGGGATTTGTCAAACATAATGACAGTGAGATGCCAAATAACAATTCACACACGCAAACATATTTTCATGGGTCTTAGATAGACCACTCCTTATAAGTTAGCACAAAATGATTTAATAAATTTAGTAATTATGTTTATATATATATATATATATATATATATATATATATTGAACTAGCTCTATTAATTATATAAAATGTTTTTCCATTGGCTCAAACTCCAGCATTTGAAGAATGTCTAGAACAACATGCAAAGCTTTACAAGGCACATCCATGAAGCTTAACATATGTCAAGCTCTTTTTTAATTAATTCAACACAAATCTCACTTGTATTGTGAGTAGCCACTATGTTAAAGAAAAAGATAACTATTAGACACCACAAAGAATATTATACTTGATATATGATGAAAGTTACCTCCAGAAGCATTTTATCAAGAACAGGGAGAGCTTCTGACTCAATAAAATCAATCTTATTCTCAACTCCTGCTCTTTGAATAAATGGCAGTCCTATCTCAAAGGATGATCTGTCAACATCAATTGCTGTGATCTGCAACACATTATGAATAAGAATCAAGAATAATAGTGTTTTATAGCATTTTTTTAAAATGCATTCACCATTTGATTAATATTGTTTAATCATAAGGCTTTGAAAATTTGATTAAAGGTATCTTTTCTGGTTAAACTAAAAATAAATTCAGTTAAATGCAAGATAAGTTGCATACATACATATACGTATGTTTGTGTATGTGCATAAAAGTTAGACAATACATTGAGATCCAAGTCTTTGATAAAAGATCATAAATTCTACATATATGCATAAATACATATGTACATAGAAACATGCATTTATGGATTAGACTATATACATTAAAATCAAAATCTTTAGAAAAAAAATCTAATGATTTCTACAACCTCACATAGAAAAAAGGGAATTTTCTTTTCATCATTCCCTTCCGCTTAGGGTTGGACTTTAATTTTGCAAACAATGCCTTTAAGCACATATTAAATACCAGCTATATCCCCATGTAAAAGATTACATTTTTAACCCAACTTTTCTTTATCTATTGCTTACATGTGCTATCACAGATATGTTAGTGGCCAGAAAATGGAGTGGTTGTTGCAGAAAACTTTGTGCTAGTTACTTATATTTTCTCTTTTTGTTTCTTATACAGGGACTAAGATGTTGTGTGAGAAAGTAGTCAGCTTATTAGTGATTCAACATGACAATTGTACCATGGTATGATATATCAAGGCATACCACCTAGTATTAGGCATACCATTCCGGTGTCAAACCAAGACATGATACCGATGTGTACCATGTTTCAATATGCTGAATTGACTCACGTATCAAACGTACCAATGTGGTACCGAAGAAAGGTCCAATACTAAAATGACAAACCCTAGTATGTACTATGTAATTTAAATATCTTATTATATATTTAAACACATTCACAAAATTGATATTCCAATAAATGCATTTTGAAGTTCACTATTTCATTTGGTCAATTATTTGAAAGTGTAAGAGATTTTGATCCAGTATCTCAAACAAAACCTTTTCTCTAGCCTTCAATAATAGTTAATATCTAAAACACAAGATGAGCGTGTACTAAGCTATTTTTTAGATCTTCTCTAGTTCTTACTGCTAGATCCACTGAAGCAAAATCAGCTACTTCTGCTTACACTCCTATTACAGAGTAGAATATCTATAATGAAATATAGGTGTCAAAGGATAGAGACTGAAGTTCGCTATCTCGGTATCAAACCCATATCAGTACTATATCAGTGCCTAAAAACCCAGAGATCATATGTTTAGTGGCCTCATACATATGCATTAAATAGGTAAGGAAATTACTGCTAAACAAAAACAAGTAACAATAACATGCTTAGGGAGTTGAAACACCTTGCCCTCCTTTGGTAATGCTAGTGCTGTCATAAGGAGTGAATAACCTGTGAACACACCAAGCTCAATTGTCTTCTTTGCATTCATGAGCTTTAGAAGTATATAAAGATGTTGGCATTCCTCTGGAGGCACCATCATACGCCTGCCACATCAAAAAAAAAATTAAGAAAGGGATTTATATGCTAATTATAATCAACTCATGTAAGGTCAAATCAGAACAGATTGACAACCGAGAACAAAATATATCATCATACAATTTATTTAATATAGTCAAAGTGCCCTATTCTATCCTATGATGTGTGAGCAATTTCAATTTTCACAAATCTTTAAAGAGTTAATCATATTACTGATAGGTCACCATAGCTAGTTTAAGATCAAATCACTTACTTAAAGCATTCACTATTAATTTGGCTTTCTATTGCTAGTCTAGCATTGTTGAGAATGCTGAATCAAAAAAGTTCCAATATTCAAGTTTGAGGTTCATTATTAGACATAACAATGTCTGATAAATGCAGAACCATGATATGGAATCATCGTAACATAATTAATATGTTCTATGAATATATTAGTAATTTCAAACCCATTTTATACAACCGAGAGAATATCTTTTTGACTATTATACTCTTCAAAAATAAAAGAAAAAGATTTTTCTCACTGTTCTGATGAATTATAAAAAAGGCTAGGTCAGTGTTTCTTGGATCACAGACAAAAATCTTATTTTAATCAAGTTAGCACATCAGAGCACTGGATTTTGTTGACAACTCAAATGACTTGATGGTGGTTTTGGTCACTGAACATCATACTAATACTCCATTGCATAAAAATACAATAATGCACTGCTTATTGAAAAATCAAAACGACTTTTTGAGAAAAACAATGGCACTAGGAAGATTATAATTTCAAGTGGGCAACGCATGATGTTTAGGTCCACCATCTTCTGGTGTTTTGCCTTTATGGATTATAATTTAATCACCTATAAAGGCTATGAAGTCCCAATACCAAAAGAGAGGCCTAAACATCAAACATCAAGAACCAATTGTGCCTGCAAAAAAGAAGAACGAACCAATCAGAGAGATGAGGTGAGGCCCTCAGATTAGTAACTGATCAACAGGAGCTATGTTTAAACAGCCAGTCCTCGGTCTTCTCCTTTGGAATAATCGCTCATGCCCAATCACGAAGAGATGCAGTAATAGCATGAATAAAAATTACAAGATGTCTTCATTGCTATTTATGCATCAATTACCTTCGTATATTTCATGTTTCTTGTTTTGAACTGGTGAGACAAACTCGTTGATTTCTGAATCAATTGGAGCAAAAATTTTTTGACCTAAACCAAAATAGCCATCAAGAGAAAGAATAGGATAGCCACTTGGTCCCCCGCAAAAGAGAGAAAGAAACCCCAAGAAAGAGTACTTTTAGGAGAAAGAAACTTAAGCCACAAGTTAGAGAGAGAAAGAGGGACGTTTAGAGAGAGAAAGAGGCATCCTAAGACTTCATGCCTCTTCCTTTCTTAGAAAGAGAAATTTACCGTAGCTAGAAGAAGATAACAATCCATCTAGAGAGAGAAAATTGGATGAGAAAAAATTGCCTAGAGATAGAAAGTTGCTTAGAGAGAGAAATCGTCCGCTCCCTAGGGATCACGTCTCTCCCTTCCTAGAGATAGAAAATACGGAGAGAAGGAATTATGCCAGAGAGAAATTTTTTTAGAGACAGAAAATGCTCTAGAGAGAGAGCCATGCATGGGGAAGAGAGAGGCGTCACTCTTAAGGTTTCTCATGCCTCTAGAGAGAGAATGGGCAGCAGATAAGATAAGGAAAGAGAGAGAAAACCTATTACTAGTAATTTAGAAGGGGCCCATTAGATAGCTGTGTTTGATGAGTATTTTGAATGACAATCTATTTTGTAGTGGTAATCCAGAATACCTCTGATGAGGTAATCCACATTACCATAGGAAGTGTTGGTTATCCACATTAATCTCATAATTTTTTTTGACAAGATTGCCCTTTCTTCCTTTGATTACTCTTTATTTGTATCCTCTTGTACCGACCTCGTTGGAACTTCCGTGTCGAAGGTCCCGAGCCACACCCTTTTCCGCATGGAGTTGGGCCACATATCTCCACCGCCCAGTAGCTCCACGGCCATTCTTTCAATCGATGGCCTTAGGCATCCTCACCGGCTACTTTGAATATCATTTATAAATATATATTTTTTAAACATTATCATTTATAAATATAATTTTTTTAAATAAATATATAATAATATATAAATTTTTAATAAATTTAATTTAGGGATATTTTGGAAATTTGATGTTATATGACTGGTAATCTTTTTGTCATACCAAACAAAGTAATGCATTACTTGTGTATACCAAACACAGTAATCAGCATTACTGATAACCTATCAAGCGGTAATCTATTTTACAGGTAATCCACATTACCATTTAGGATTGCTGGCGATGCACCAAACGCAATTTTAGTCTTTCTATGTTCTCTTGGGCCTTGGGAGCACCACACAAGGTCCAACATGAACTACTCTTTTTTTTTTTTGCTAACAGAGATATCTAAAATAACTGCATACCGGTTACTCTTATGATAACTAATATTAGTAGTAATATTATTAGTATTTCCAAAAAATTTAATAGTTTCTAGTTTAATTGGTAAAGTGGTGTGTGACATATTCTGTAACATTTGAGATAAAAATTAATGAAATATACAAGGTCCTAACAATTAATTCCCATACAATCTAAAAATTTTAGAACTTGCCAATTTTGTTTCTCTGTCTCGGTCGCTTCTCTCAAAGCCTTGAGTTGTTCATGCTCTCGTGGATAAACACTTGTCTCCAATATATACTAGGAGAGGGAAAAAAAAAGAAAAATTAGTTTGAAGTAAGGGGACAAAAAAACCAGCCAAATAGAAAGAAGTTATCTCTATTCGCTCGGAGAGAAGAGAAACTCCCTTTTCTTGCTTTGCCTTTTGCGTCAAAACTTCTCTTCTTTTCCTCCTCTTCTCTTGTACCCCTTCTTCCTTTTTTTTTTTTTTCTGTCTTTCTTTTTCCTCCCCACTCTTCTGCACCCATCCAAAGAAGTCATGGAGAAGAGGAAGAATACTGACCTTATGAAGGGCATCATTCCGCAAGAGATGTGCTACACGTACCGGAGGGGTAGCCATTAGTGTTTTTTCCTTTATTTCCACCGGCGATCGCCATGGGAATGGAATGGAGATATATTGGCACTCTCACATCCCTCATTGTACCTCTTGGATGGCGACATCATTCCCCATATAAATCGTTGATGTTGGCCCTCCAAACAACTTCTTAAACAGGGTAGAAACTTCAAAACGAAGGGGTAAAGAGCGACGAAGATATTTGATATAAAAAGAAAGATTAAACAAAAAAAAGAAAAAAATAAATTTTTAATTAAATCTCTTATATTGAAATAGTATTCGAAAGATATTATTAAAGATGAATTGTTAATTTAATAATTAATAAAATGTTGAATCTAATTTGGATGGATAAAAGGTTTTTTATTATTTTAATTTTTGATAAAAACTTTTAGGCACCAATAAAGCAATACTCATTATTTTTTTTCGTTTTCAAGAATAAAAAAACTTATTTCTTTGATGAACGTCCTTCTTGAGTTAATCAAAACGAGCATATATATATATATATATATATATATATATAAGAAGTAACAAAATAAGCTTCCAACCTTTATCATTAAAATAGTTAGTGAGATTTGTGATATTTTATTAAAATAATTTTATATTAGATAGAAAAAAATAGTTTAAAAAATTATAACTTAAATTCACCTACTACTAATTAATTTATACTCAAGTTTCTAAGGATACGTGTGTAATCTATTTGATAATAAGTTAATTGAGTCAATAGGTGAGTTTGAATTTTGAAAGTTGATTCAGATGTATAGAAGTTGATGGATAGAAGGAAAAAAAAAACAACCTATAAAATAGTGGTAAAGAGTCTCGCTATGGTGTAAACCACATCTACAACTACAGTACAAACGATCCCACTGAAACTAGATTCTGACTGGTGTGCTATGAGAACAACTCATTATAAAAAAAAATACTTTATAAAAATAGTTTTACATAGAATGAAAAAAAATAATTTAAAGAGTTTATAACTCAAATACATCCATGACTTGTTAATAGATTAATTGAACTAACATGTGAGCTTGGCGGTTACAAGGTTTGTTTGATTTGTTAGCAAAAGATAATAGATTTAATTTTTAAGAATATTTTTATTTTAATAAAAAATAAAAAATGATATGTGGAAATGTATTGGGTGACTGGCAACAAAAAATAGTTTTTTTGAAAAATATAACATTTGAAAGCATTTTAATGGTGCTATCCAAAGGAATAACCGCATTTGATCATTTATCTTTTCTAACTTTGTTTCTTGTCGGTGAAAGGGACAACACAACAGAGGCAAAAGCGATAGCACAACAAACTCCTTTCTCAAAAGCATCCCAATGCCATTTTTTGAACTCCATCACCATCTTGCAATGATGTCGCTTAGTTTACACAAGCTTAGTTAAACGTAGATATGTAATCCAATGAATCAACTGCTTAATTTATCTTCCACTCACCTAACACCTCTTAAGCTTTTATAAAGTTATTGGGTGACTGGCAACAAAAAAATAGTTTTTTTGAAAAATATAACATTTGAAAGCATTTTAATGGTGCTATCCAAAGGAATAACTGCATTTGATCATTTATCTTTTCTAACTTTGTTTCTTGTCGGTGAAAGGGACAGCACAACAGAGGCAAAAGCGATAGCACAACAAACTCCTTTCTCAAAAGCATCCCAATGCCATTTTTTGAACTCCATCACCATCTTGCAATGATGTCGCTTAGTTTACACAAGCTTAGTTAAACGTAGATATGTAATCCAATGAATCAACTGCTTAATTTATCTTCCACTCACCTAACACCTCTTAAGCTTTTATAAAGTTATTGGGTTACTGGCAACAAAAAAATAGTTTTTTTGAAAAATATAACATTTGAAAGCATTTTAATGGTGCTATCCAAAGGAATAACCGCATTTGATCATTTATCTTTTCTAACTTTGTTTCTTGTCAGTGAAAGGGACAGCACAACAGAGGCAAAAGCGATAGCACAACAAACTCCTTTCTCAAAAGCATCCCAATGCCATTTTTTGAACTCCATCACCATCTTGCAATGATGTCGCTTAGTTTACACAAGCTTAGTTAAACGTAGATATGTAATCCAATGAATCAACTGCTTAATTTATCTTCCACTCACCTAACACCTCTTAAGCTTTTATAAAGTTATTGGGTTACTGGCAACAAAAAAATAGTTTTTTGAAAAATATAACATTTGAAAGCATTTTAATGGTGCTATCCAAAGGAATAACCGCATTTGATCATTTATCTTTTCTAACTTTGTTTCTTGTCGGTGAAAGGGACAACACAACAGAGGCAAAAGCGATAGCACAACAAACTCCTTTCTCAAAAGCATCCCAATGCCATTTTTTGAACTCCATCACCATCTTGCAATGATGTCGCTTAGTTTACACAAGCTTAGTTAAACGTAGACATGTAATCCAATGAATCAACTGCTTAATTTATCTTCCACTCACCTAACACCTCTTAAGCTTTTATAAAGTTACATTTTTTCTTAATTAACAATAAAATTTTATTTCAATATATTTTTATATATTCTCTGATTGTATACAAATGTTCATACTATATTTAGGTGCTTGATCATATTTTTTTTTAATTGTATTTCATATTTAGTTGATTTCGCTTGATTGTATTCCATATTTAGTTGATCCTAATTGATCCTTGTATTGCTTTCAAGACATTTGTATTCCTACGTATGGTTTGTATCATTCAATGAATAATATTCAACTTTTGATTCTAATATAAAATTTCTTTAATTTTTTTTTATCTTCCTTTTTTCTTCCCACTTTTCTGCACCCATCGAAAGAAGTCACCGAGAAGAAGAAGAAAATGACCTTATAAAGGGCATCATTCCGCAAGAGATGTGCTACATAGCCATTAGTGTTTTTTCCTCTATTTCCATCGGAAATCGCCATGGGAACGTAATGGAGATATATTGGCAATCTCACCTCCAGAGGCTTTTTTCAAACCGGTTTTACGTGTGTGAGGAAAACTTTTTAAGGATTTGGTGTTAAAGAGAAAAGCACCACTTAAAGTGGCGCTTTTCCTATTCTATCATGGCAATTGAAAATGCCACTTGAAATGACGCTTTTAAGAAGCACCATTTTGTTGTGTAGAATGAGACTTTGTGACTTTGTGAATATAAGAAGGAAAAATGGCTTTCTAAAAGTGCGACTTAAAAAGTGGCGCTTTTAAAAACGCCACTTGAAATGACGCTTTTTAAAAGCTTCATTTCAAATGGTGTTTTCAATTGCCATGGTGAAATGAAAACAAAAAATGTTACTTCAAGCAACATTTTTTTTCTTTAACATTAAATCCATAAAAAGTTTTTCTCCCATGCTGTAATGGAACCGGTGTCAAACGACACTATTTTTAAAAAGAGCTCCTCCCTGTTTGTCTTGGATGGCGACATGATGGCGTGATTCCCCATATAAAAAATCTTTGTTGGATGACTAGCCAACGACCTTCTTGCCCTTGATGACGACTCCACAACCCTTCCACTTCTTTGTAACCTACCACCTTCTCGTCGCATTTCAATGCTGTGGGAAATAGACACATGCTTTGCTTTTGAGAAATCGTTGATGTTGGCCCTCCAAACAACTTTTTAAACAGGGTAGAAACTTCCAAAAAACGAAGGGGTAAAGAGAGATGAATATATTGGATATAGAAAAAAGATTAAAGAAAAAAAGAAAAAAAAATAAAATTTTAATTAAATCTCTTATATTGAAATAGTATTCGAAAGATGTTATTAAAGATGAATTGTTAATTTAATAATTAATAAAACGTTGATTCTAGTTTGGATGGATAAAATGTGTTTTTATTATTTTATTTTTTAATAAAAACTTTTAGGCACCAATAAAGCAATACTCATTATTTTTTTTCATTTTCAAGAATAAAAAAAACTTATTTCTTTGATGAACGTACTTCTTGAGTTAATCAAAATGAAAAAAATAGTTTTATCCTATTAAAATAATTTTATATTAGATAAAAAAATAGTTTAAAAAGTGTATAACTTAAATTCACCTGCTGCTAATTAATTTATTCTCAAGTCTCTAAGACTACGTATATTCTGTTCGATAATAAGTTAATTGAATCAAGGAAAAAACTACCCATAAAATAGTGGTAAAGAGTGGTGTAAACCACATCTATAACTACAGTATAAACGGTCCCACTGAAACTAGATTCTGACAAGTGTGCTATGAGAACAACTCATTATAAAAAAGAAAAAATTATAATACTTTATAAAAATAGTTTTACATAGAATGAAAAAAATAATTTAAAGAGTTTATAACTTAAATACATCCATGGCTTTTGGTAATAGATTAATTGAACCAACATATGAGTTTGTACATTATAAGGTTTCTTTGATTTGTTAGCAAAAGATAATGGATTTAATTTTTAAGAATATTTTTATTTTAATAGAAAATAAAAAATGATATCTGGAAATGTATTGGGTGACTGGCAACGAAAATAATTTTTTAAAAATTATAACATTTGAAAGCATTTTAATGGTGCTATCCAAAGGAATGACTGCATTTGATCATCTATCTTTTCTAACTTTGTTTCTTGTCGGTGAAAGAGACAGCACAACAGAGCCTTTCTCAAAAGCATCTCAACGCCTCACCATCTTGCAATGATGTCGCTTAGCTTACACAAGCTTAGTTAAACGTAGATAGGTAATCCAATGAACCAACTGCTTAATTTTTCTTCCACTCACCTAACACCTCTTAAGCTTTTATAAATCTACATTTTTTTCTTAATTAACAATAAAAATTTTATTTCAATGAGCGAGGCTTCACTAAACTGGACCCAAACCATTTGATCGGTCCAACTCAGCCAAGGATGTAGTGCTTTGAATTTGAAGAGGGAGAAGATTGCAAGCAAGCCAGGAGGAGGCCGTTGTGCCACCTCCCCATGACCTCTAACCTAGCCATAGATAAAGATTACTCATCTGGCTTGATCCCAGTCTCCTCTAGCGATACTTCATAATTAGTGCTGATGCCCTTAGAATAGCACTCTCACAACTATTAAGCTTTCATAAACTCCAAATCAGTTAGCTATACTTAATCGGCTTGGCATGATGATCGACCTCCATATCGATCAATCAATTAGTGGCCCAAAAACTATCTTTCATTTCCATCATTCTTTTTTTATTTCCTTTCAAATTGCATGCCATGTGTCATTTATTAAGAGCATAGACCTAGTCATCTCATCCTAATTAGTTTATGGTGTAAACAATTATATACTAAAAATTATTGGGTCTCTGTGCACATTTCATGCTTTAAAGATTGCATTGAGCATTGTGAATATGTGGCATCTATCTTTGATATATTTGCAGTGCTCATCTTGGACCTATGCAACAACAAATGATCTCAATATGTGCATTGGCCTTTACAAATGTGTGCATAACTTCTATTTATCTTCACTTCTTTTTCAATGATAAAATGTCAAGATAGCATATAACAATGAGAATGGCAGCTGTATAAGTTTCTCCTTCGTTATTTTCTTTTCTTGTGACAGAAGAATAACAATGATAATAATAGATATTGTCCTATCTTTTTTTTTCTTTAGTGAATGACGATTATGCATTATAAACTATCATGGATCATGGTTTCACATTTTTACTTTTTTTTTTTTCTGCACGATGGAGATAACAACGATTGCACTAGTGATGAAGGAAAAGAGAGAGAGAGAGAGTTATCAAAATAAAAAAAAAGGATGGAAAAGAGAGAAATATGATTATAAGATTTTATTCCTTTTTTATTGAATGATGGTGCTAATGATGGGAGCACCAAATATGATGGAGGAACAAACAAGAAGAGGGTTTGGGGCTTGTATTCTTTTTTAGTGAATAATAATGATAATAACAATAGTAATTATACATATGAAATGTATAGTAGAAAAATGAACAAAAAGGATCTCAAGAGATTCAGAGATAAAAGAGATAAAACATGTGCATTAGCGAAACAATATCTAAAGAGTTCAGTACCATATTTTCAAAGATAAAGCAAGCATGAAAAGAGGTGATCAAGGCCACACAGCTAGATAATGCGCCTACAAATGGTGAGCCCATCAGCGATACAAACTAGTGACATCTCAATTCGAGAATCAGCAGCCAAAAAATTATTAAACTTCACTAGATAATTTCTTGCTTCATTGAACTTCTCAGGAATGGAAGGATCCACTGGAACAGCCACGCTGCCAGACCAAAGTGTGTTATCATATGCAATAACTCCTCCAACCCTGATAAGTTTTAGCAAACGTTCATGATATTCTCTATTATTCATCTTATCAGCATCCACAAATGCAAAGTCAAAGAGGTCATCTTCCTTTACCTGCACTTGTCCAAGAAGTTGCACAGAATAGTAAAATGGACATAATAAATATCATATAAAAAAATATTACAAATTCTCTTGGTTAACAGTAGCTTAGCCATATGATGACTGTTTAGTTTGAGCAAGAAAATATAATTTTCCTTTTATGTGTTGACCTCAGTATTAGGTTCTTACTTAGCTTTAAAAGACAGAAGCATCCACATGGATAATTTAGAATATATTGTTTTACTTTAGGTAGTGGTGCTAAGTAATGAAAATGGTTTTAGAGTAACTTGACAATAGAAACTATTCTTTAAACTATCATTTTGCATCATTTAAGTATCAAGTAAATTGCTCACTAAGGTCCTCTAGATAGTTAAGAGATTTATGATTGGATTATAGAATAATTTATACTCTTTAACAATAGATGTTTCTAACTTATACATCTAGCTACTTGGAACCTGCATATCATGCTGACAAAAGGGAAATCAGAAGTTATTTCATAGTGGTTTCTTCGTGACAACATAAGAAAAACAATTCAATAAATTTGGTAAGGATGTTAATATATATCTTTGTGACTTAGCTCCATCTAGTGATAAAAACATAAATTTTCTTAACGTCAAACATTTTAAAATTTATGTCAACATCAACTTTAGGTTTTTCTTCTCCAATCATGCAACACCTTTACCATTAGCATCTACATGGCTTAACCAATTTTCAGTTTATTCATTGATAGGTAAGGCATATATTCTGTTGCCTATACTATTAGCAATAGTACACTTAAAGATAAAACAAAAAGAAATATTATGCACTTAAAAATAATAAAAAAACATAATATCATGCTCCAGGAAATATATTATACTTAATATTGTTGATGTATGGTGAATGCTTACCTCTCGAATCATTTTATCAAGAATAGGAAGTGCTGCTGACTCAATGAAATTAATTTTGTTCTCAACGCCTGCTCTTTGGATAAATGGCAGCCCTATCTTATAGTTTGATTTTTCAATGTCGATTGCCGTAATCTACAACAAGGGTATAAAGAAGAAGAAGAATGAGTTATGAAATATTTTTACATCTCAACTTTCTAGAACATATTGACAATTAAACTAAAATTAAATATTAGTTTCTCATCCATGATCTTGGCATGGGTTAGTATTATTTGCATATTTATCAGAGGCATAAACTCTACAAACAAATTTTAAAACAACAATTAAATGCAAAATAAATTTAATAAATTATGCATTTTCCTCACTAGTTAGGTAATCAAACTATCACTAGGGGAAACTAATGACAAGAGCTATATGTTGTTATAAAGTTGACAAGAAGTATGATATCAAGAAAAGAAGAAAGGAATTGAAGCACCTTTCCATCATCAGGTAATGCCAGTGCTGTTGTAAGCAGTGAATAACCTGTGAACACCCCAATCTCTATTGTCTTTTTTGCATTCAGGAGCTTTAGAAGTATGGAAAGAAGTTGGCCTTCATCAGCAGGCACGCCCATTGAACCCCTATTATATCAAGAAATTTAAATAACATATCTAATAACCAATTATAATCACCTCAAAAAACCATAAGCATTGGTGAGGCATAATTAATTAAATATTGCATGAGTTTATATGTATTTGGGTGGCTAAATAAATGGTTTGCAGTATTTAGTTTTATAGAGATAAGACTAGATATGTTGGAGATTATAAAGATTGGAGACAAAGAGGAAAGGAGAGAAGAGTTGGTAGTAGAAGAGGAGTTGGCAACAGTACTTACTGGTTTTGGTACCAAGAAAGAGAGAGATGTTTTAAATGAATGACCTCCTCAGAAATTGTAATATATCCACTTATAAGGCTTGATCTCATGAGATTCGTTATTTGATGTGTCTAGCATTTCTATCTTGTTCATATATGGTTATTTTTGAAATTAAAATATGCCAATTATGCTATGAGACCTAATCTTATGGAATTTCTAATTTCATGGGATTCCTAATTTTACGGGATTGGAGGTTGAGCATTCCAATCATGTCACATCTATGGTTTTAAAAATTTTTAAATTTAAATGATTTTGAATTTGTGTGATATGGTTCTGGCTATGAGGCGTTTGTTAAAGATCTGCCAGCCAGTAATATTTTGCAAACAGAGAGATCGGTCATGGAGATGGACAGTGAAAATTTATAAACTACCATAAGACTGTGTGGGTGATTATTGGTTAAACACACGTCTACTCTTGGAAGTATAATTGGTGATGGGGCGCCCACTTTTACAGTAAGTTGATGAAATGATGCGTGCGTGTGAGGGAGAGATTCCTTGAACCACTCAGAGAACCATGTAACAATTACTACTCTGGTACTGTAATTTAACCAAATACATGGTGTGCATCATTTGCTTCCACGATTGAAGTAAGACTTGAGAAATATTCAATGGTTCAATAGTTTCTAGCGGTGTTTAATTAAGAGTTAGAACTTGCCTTGGGTGTTTCATGGTCTCCTCTCTCAATCCCTTGAGTTGCTCATGCTCTCGTGGGTAGACACTTGTGTCCAATATATACTGCAGAGAAGAAAATGGTTAGCTGGAAGAAAAAATAAATCTCCAAATAAATAGAGAGTCATCATCTTCAAGGAGGAGAAGAGAAAGAACGGACTCTATGAAGGGCATCACTTTGCAAGAGGTTCTTGTAGGTTGGTGCGTTTCCTCCCGCGCTGGCCATGAAGGACTTCTCTAAAGAGATCTCTCAGTAGATTGGCTGATTGATATTTTAAGTCACTCTTCTTCCTCTATTTATGGTTCTTTGGGAAATGAACCAGCTCTTAACAACATATTTCGAGAGGAGAGATAAGAATATGTTATGGTCATCTCTTCCCCTTATCTTATCTCGTTTGGAAGGAAAGATCAGGGAATATGAATAATTTTGTTAAAAAAAATATCAGATTCAATACTTCCGATAATTTAGATAGCCATCTTTTGAGATGTAATTTAGATTGTTCAATAAAATAGATTACGACAAAGAATATGTACCAAATATAGCTATATGATAGCTTTATTTAAATTATCCGTAATCTATGTCGGTTACCAAACGCATAAAAACAAAAGCATAGTTGACATCTCCACTATACCATGATGAATTATTATTTATGGTCCCACGTTGATGCTTAAAAAAGGGCAGGCTTTCGTAGGCGGCAAGCTATATGGTTTTGGCCTTTTGGGAAATGAGACGGTGTCGGTTGATCCTTTCAGAGATCTCTGGATTTTTGTTCTGGAGTTTTGATCGACGACAGAGCTTCACGTTATTTTCAAATGAGCCAATGATTGATTTCTTTCATATTTTTAATATTTTATTGTCAGTTGTTGTTACGCCCTAGTCTCAAAACCCGAGCTAGGGTGATAACCCGCCGCATGCTAGGCATGCAAGGCAAAAATTCAAATCCATAATTTATTTCAAACCATAATTATCAGTCTTGGACTACCTACCCTACACAAGCAATACTGAACTATATCAATATAATGGAACTAAGTTTATTTAATAGAAGCTCTATCTATCCCAAATATCCTTCTTCATTCCTGAGGCTCTGAAAAACATTGTGAGAATTCTATGAGCTCACACTCAATAAGTAAGCCTAATACAATTTTAAATTATATTTATCATGCTATAGCATATTCATGTCATCAGATCAAAATAATTTGGAAGCTTAATTAAATAATAAAATACTAAAATATGCAATGTAAACCAAACACTGTTTATACTATCATTGTTTTTCTTTATGTCCCACGGCCCCACAACACTCATCTTATGTATCACTCTTAAATATCCCCTAAGAGGAAGGGTCCTGATACCAGTGTTATGCCATATCATAATCTATCATCAGAACACATCCTACGAATGTGTGCCCTCCATATATCTTCCCCTGTGGAGGTGGGTCACGTATCACTAGTCATTTCAAGTCATATGAGAACCGCGGCGACACATACACTAAATTTCACTGTCATCATCATGATTGCATATTACCATCTCGATAGTACCAACATAATTTACAAAATTAACTTAATTTCATTTTTGCATATACACATATAAGTCATATAATAATAAATACTTATTTATAAATTCGTGGTACTATACATTAATTTAGAATAAATGAACTTCATTTTTCACATTTCATAAACATGCATCTAATTGTAAATTCATACTTTATAAATTAAATAATCTATGAAATTATAATACATGGCTTACTTACCTCAGTATGCAAATTCCAATTAATAACCCAGCTATTTGGACACCTGGGCACCTACAGTATTATTTTACATTATTAAATTTCTAAAATCTGAATAATAAAATGATTCTTAAAACTCTACCCAGACCACTTCACGGACCCAACTTTGGGCTCGAATATCTCTCAATATATACTCCCAAATAGGGAAACAAAATTATCCCCAGAAACTAGAATCAATCCTGATTTGGGCCATAATTTTATTTTACCATTTTTGGCCCATTACAGGGCCCAAACAGCAGCTCAAACTGGCCCTTAGAACCAGCCCAATAGGCCCAAATCAAAGCAGCCCAGCCGGCCCAGCTTCTTCTTTTTTTATTTATTTACTGTTGTTCCCCTATTTCAAACGAAACAGGGGTTCCTAGCGCCGGCGGCCAGGGCCGCCACCGGCCAAATTGCGGGTGGCCCGGCCGCCGGTGGCCGGGCCAGAGCCGGCTGCGGCGGTGGCCGGCCTCCCCTCTCCTTTTCTCTCTCTAATTTCTCTCTTGTATCTCCTTTTCTCTCTCACGGTCCATCGCCGCTAGGATCCATGCCGGCGGCACGGCCGACCAAATTTGGGGCGGCCCGGCCGCCGGTGGTTGGACTAGAGCCGGCTGCGGCCTCCCTCCCTCTCTCTCTCTCTAATTCCTCTCTTTCTCTCCCTTCTCCCTCACGATTCGTCGTGGCGCATTACTATGCCAGCGGCACGGCCGGCCGCCATGGCCGGCCGGACCTCCACCGGATGCCTGCCTGGCGCCGGTGGGGGTCTTCGACCGTAGCCCAGGCCCGGCGAGGCGATGGGCACGCCGTCGGGCCCGAACCACGGATCAAACCGGCTGTCATGGCCAGCCGGTTGCGGAAACTTTCCACCACAATCTTTCTCTCTCTTCCAGGCATGGACAGAGGAACTTACCAGGTGCAGACGTGCACACAATGATGATGGGAAGGGGGTGTTTGAGGTTGATGGGAAGGAGGCATTCACGTGATCC
This sequence comes from Calamus simplicifolius, assembly GCA_900491605.1. NCBI lineage: Eukaryota > Viridiplantae > Streptophyta > Magnoliopsida > Arecales > Arecaceae > Calamus > Calamus simplicifolius. The sequence goes on along the minus strand of UESW01004929.1, from coordinate 119,302 downwards.
TTTAAAGGCGACGCAGAGTCCTCAAATCAAGGGATTTGGGACTCCGTTAGTTATGAGATATTTGAAATTCAAATCCCTAAAGTCTATCGTTCCGATCTCTTGATAAACTCTCGCGAGCAGTTAACGAAATCTAGGGGATTACATTCTCCCCTCCTTATAAAAATTTTGGCCTCGAAATTGATACACTTTTATTAGAGAAAATTAAAATTCAAATTTCATCACACAATCAACTAAGTCTTTATTCAAATGTCAACAGTCGTAACTACATCATTAACTATATTAAGACTCAAATAGTTGTGGATACTTCTTTTTCATATTCTCCTCAAGTTTCCAAGTAGCCTCCCTCTCAGAATGATTACTCCATTGCACCTTGACATAGGGAATGTTACATCGTCTAAGAACCTGAACCTTGCAGTCCACGATACACACAGGATGCTCCTCATATGATAAATCTTTCCTCAATTGTATAGGCTCATATGCTATGACATGGCTAGGATCGGAAATGTTGGCCCAGATGACAACACAAGAGGGGGGGGGGGGGGTGAATTGGGTTCTTTAAAAATTAGCCTTTTAAAAATGTTTGCTTAAGAAGAATGAAGGCAATAGCAATGCAAATACAAAGTGCAGTGAATAAAACAGAGATAGAGAAAGAGTCAATGAAAGCACGGCAAACACAAAGAGTTTATAGTGGTTCGGTGTATCCAACACCTACGTCCACTCCCAAGATTCACTTGGGTCCACACTATAATCACCCTATATTACAGCAGAGTTGTTTTATAAGCTCACAACTCAAACTTGTTATTTTCTCGGGCGCACAATGAACCCAGCTGGTTTTCAAGGGCTCACCAGCACAAAAACCCCTAACCCAAGCTTTACCAAGCTTGTACTGAGGTAAGACTACCTCCACTAGTTCAATCCCCCAGATTGAACTAGACACAAAAGAATAGAAGTATTGTTTTTCAGTTACAAAGCTCCTCAATGAGCAGATAAATAATTATAAGAATAAAGTTTAGAAAAGCCTGATTTGCAGATGGTTGGCTTATGAGCTTTTCTTCTTTTCTTCTTTCCCTCTTCTCCTTGCTAAATTGAACCAAGCCTCAGCTCCGATTCTTCACAGTTGAAGCAGTTGAGAAGGTTTTGGGCTTTTTCTTCTTTTCTTCGAAAGTTGAAAATCTTTTGATTTGCTCTTGAATAGCTCTTGGATTTTCTTCTGAAGCTTCCTTAGATTGTTGAGCTTGAACACAGAAGGAGCTTCCTTTGATTTCACACTCTTTCTTTCACTCTATTTTGAATCACGGATTTTTTCAAATGAAGCTCTGTTTTTCCGATTTTTCTTTTCTTTTCTCTTGAAATAAATATCTCTCTGTTTGTATATCTTTGATTTGAAAACAGCTTCTCTATTTATAGATTCTGCAAAAATATAGCCGTTAGAAACAAAGAAAAATAGCCGTTAATCAAAAATCTTACCGTTGACGCTGAGTTGGCATTCGGAAAAATTTTGCCCAGATTTTCTGGAGTCGACTCATGCTTTTCCCGAGTCGGCTCGAGGTCGTGATACTAAAAATAGAAATGTTCAGAAAGTTATAGGGTCGACTCATCAAAAGTAAAGTGTCGACTCCTGACAGTCGGGGGTCGACTCATGAAAAGTTGGGGGTCGACTCGCGAAGTGCTCAGAAAAACACACCTCTGGTGTCTGAGCGGAGTCGACTCGCACAGTCATGGAGTCGGCTCGACAGAATCAGGGGTCGACTCGAGAAATTACGTTGGTCGACTCGAGACAGACAGTTATTTCTGTACTCTGAGTGGAGTCGACTCTGAAACTCAAGAGTCGGCTCCAGAACATATCAAAAATCAGAAAGTTTTCTGATTGACTTTAAATTCGTTCCAGATTCATTTTAAATCATTATTTTGACTTGAATATAATAAAATTGACATTAAGAATCAATTCAAGAAATGTTCCAAAAACTCATTGATTATTATATGAAGTATAAAATTTCTTTTGAAAGCTTAAACAAGGAGCTTGAAGTTACTTTCAAATTGATTAAAGTTATACTTTAACATTCTCATACATTATTCTAAATAAATTTATTGCTCATGTAAATAAACTCATTACATCTTTTAATATACTCATGACTTTTGGTAATCATCAAAATCAATAAGATTGGGGCATATAATTTTTCAACAAACTCCCCAACAATCTCCCCCTTTTTGATGATGACAAAAACAATGAGTTTATGCATGATTGATTTGTGAATTTATTTTGATTTCATAAAAAGGCTTAGGCTCCCCCTGAATGAGGTAGCTCCCCCTATGAAACTTAAATAAATATCCCATCTCATTCATTCAATCATTTTAATATCATTTGATTAATTGATTTCTCCCATATGCATATACAGTTATAAAACTATAAAACTCTCCCCCTTTTTTGTTATCAACAAAAAGATAGAGAAGCAATAAACATTATCATTCATTCATTCTGGATTTGATTTAACAAAATCATTCATTCATTGATAATAGGAAGAAATACATTGAGTATTCAAAAAGATAATTCATTACATCAAAGTGTCAAATACATCAAAGTGTCTAATACATTGATACCAAAATGTAAAACATAACATTAACTTCAATACATTGCAAGGACTGAATATCTAATACATTAGAAGTGAGTCCTAACAATCCTAGTCAAATGATCAACTATGTTTTTCATTCCATCAGTCTGTATCTTCACATAGTCTTTTAGTCTCTCATCCACAAAGGTGCAAGCAGTCAAAATTTTATCTTGTAGCTCTGCGTTGCATTTAGAATATGTTTCACCATCACCGCAGACATCTTTAAGTTCTTCAAATATGTTCTTAAGATCACCACTTAAAGACTCTGAAGAAGTGCTGAGAGTAGATTCTATTTTGGTGATTTGGTCATCCAAAGAGTATAGAGTTTCCTTGAGATTCATAAACTTGATTTCAAACTCTGATTTTAATTTTTCTGACTGATCATCAAAAAGGCCTTTGAGTTGCCTTAACTGAAGATCTGTGAAGCCAACTGATGAAGATGAAGCTTGATCAAATAATGGAACAGGGGTAGGAGCAGGTGCAGAAATAGGAGGGCTCGGAGGTGCAGGCGAAGAGTGTCTAACCGATGGTCCCGGTGCCTCAGCATCCGCTGCTCTATCCTCTATCAATCCTTTCCTTTCCCATCTTCCATTTTTCTTAACAAATCCCATCCTATGTATAGTGGCCAAGCTGTAAAAATCTGTGTGTCTCAAGTTCCTCATAGGCTCACTATCAGAAATGACAATCCCTTGGCTCTGAAAAATTTTAGTGAGGATCATGCCATAGGGCAAGCTTGACTTTCTCTTTCCTCCACAGTCAGCAATATACCATAAAATTATACTAGGAAGGTTAATGGGTTTACCCGTTACAATTGCATCCATCACAAAAATGTCCCTTTCTGACACATAATCGAATCTCCCTATCTTGGGAAAAAGGATTCTACTACATATGTTGTGGAGCAGTCTCAGTTCTAAAGATAACTGATTGGCAAATACTTCCTCAAAACCGACAACCTCCCGGTTAAGTAATCTAGAAAGTGCTGGGCTTCGGTCATCCGAAGAAAATGTAGAAGTTCTTAACATAGGTAAATCCAACAATCTTGAAAGCAGCTCTACAGTCACTGAAATTTGGTTTCCTCTTACAATGCTTATAAGACCATTATCTCCTCTAGATAGATTCTTATAAAACTCCTTGACAAGGGCAGGATACGTAGGGCAATCTAAGGAGCAGATCTTTTCCCAACCCATCTCTATCAATTGTCTTCCCAAAAGAAATCCCTCAGCCTCAAACAATTCAAAATCCACTTTTCTCCCCGTAGTTATGATTCTATCAGCTAGTCTATCTACCTGAGAAGGAGCAGTAGATGGAGAAGCATTTGGAGTTGAAGAAGACGAAGATGAAACCGAGCTAGGTGATGGCTCACGAACCGGACGCCTTACGGTCTTCCTCACCGCCCTCTTCCTCTTAACACCGGCTGCACAAAGGTTGGAACCTCGAGTTTTAGGGGCCATTGATCGATTGGAAGGGTTAATCAGAGATTCTTGAGAATTTGGAAGGTCTGGAAGTGTTTTGGAGAGAGTATTTTGAGAGATTGAGAAGTTAGAAATGAACGGCGAGTCGACTCTGCCCTAGATAAATCGACCTGGGACCACTTCGAGTCGGCTCCCGCAAAGCGAGGGGTCGACTCTGGACAGTCACAGAAAACTATCCCGAAGTGGAGTCGACTCGCGCCGAGAAGGGGTCAACTCGAGAGTTTCAGTAGAAACTGGAGTCGACTCCGATACTCACCGAGTCGGCTCCGAGACCATTTCAGAGCAAAAACATGAAATTTCTAAATGTGTCCAAAAATTGATCATAAAAATTGATAAAATAATCATTGGATTTGAATAGATCAATTAGATGTGAATTCTAGATAAGATTTCCTTAAAGATCAAGGATTTGAAAGAATTTTAGATAAAATTTCCTTAGGGGTTTCAAATTCATTCTAATGGATCACAAATCCCTAACTCTCCTCTAAGATAACAGAATCTTTCTTCACTTAAGGGTTTTGTAAATATATCTGCTAATTGTTCTTCAGTGTTAACATAGTCAAGACATATTTTATTATTTGCAACATGTTCTCTTATAAAATGATATCTAATTTCTATGTGTTTGGTTCTAGAATGTTGAATTGGATTCTTTGTTAGATTAATTGCACTTGTGTTATCACATCTTATAGGTGTTTTATCAAGTGTGATACCATAGTCTTCAAGTTGTCGCTTAATCCATAGGATTTGAGCACAGCAACTTCCAGCTGCTACATATTCAGCTTCAGTAGTTGATAATGCAACTGAATTTTGCTTTTTGCTAAACCATGAGATTAAGTTACTTCCTAAGAATTGGCATGCACCACTTGTGCTTTTTCTATCTAACTTACATCCAGCATAATCAGAATTAGTGTATGCAATCAGATTTAATGTTGAGTCTCTAGAATACCATAAACCTACATTTTTAGTTCCACTTATGTATCTTAGTATTCTTTTAACAACAATTAAGTGTGATTCTTTAGGTTCAGACTGAAATCTAGTACATAAGCAAACAGCAAACATTATATCTAGTCTACTTGCAGTTAAGTAAAGTAGGGATCCGATTATACCTCGATAATATTTCTGATCAACCTTCTTACCTTCTTCATCTTTGTCCAGCTTGCATGAAGGACTCATTGGTGTACCGAGGGTTTGATTGATTCCATACCAAACTTCTTTAGAATTTCTCGTGTACTTTGTTTGGTTGATAAAGATTCCCTCTTTGCTTTGTTTGATTTGGAGTCCAAGGAAGAAGTTGAGTTCTCCCATTATGCTCATTTCAAATTCGCCCTGCATCAACTTAGCAAACTCTTGACATAGAATATTGTTAGTAGCACCAAAATGATATCATCAACATATATTTGAACTACTAATAAATCCTTACCTTTTCTTTTCAAAAATAATGTTTTATCAACATTTCCTCTTATAAAATTATTTTTAATTAAAAATTTACTTAATCTATCATACCAAGCTCTAGGTGCTTGTTTCAAACCATATAATGCTTTGTGCAATTTAAAAACGTGATTTGAAAATTCATGATCTTCAAAACCTGGTGGTTGTTCTACATATACTTCTTCATTTATAAATCCATTTAGAAAAGCACTTTTTACATCCATTTGAAATAAGTTAAAATTCATATGACATGCAAATGCAAGTAATAGTCTAATGGCTTCTAATCTAGCTACTGGTGCAAAGGTTTCATCAAAATCAATACCTTCTTCTTGATTATATCCTTTTGCAACTAATCTAGCTTTGTTTCTAATTACTATGCCATTTTCATCTAGTTTATTTCTAAATATCCATTTTGATCCTATAACAGAATGATTTTTAGGTCTTTCAACTAAGGTCCATACATTATTTCTGGTGAATTGATTTAATTCTTCTTGCATTGCTAACATCCAATTATTATCTTTTTCAGCTTCTTCAATAGTTTTAGGTTCAATTTGTGATACAAATGCAAGATGATTACTAATGTTTCTCATAGATGATCTAGTTCTTATTCCTTGAGATGGATCACCTATAATCAATTCCTTAGGGTGACTATAAGCATATCTCCAATTCCTAGGTAGATCTACATCATTATGATTAGTGTTAGTATCATCATCCTTAGGTGAATCATTATCCTTAGCGTCTTGTTCTTGATCTAAAGATACATCAATATTTAATTTTTCAAGATCTTTCTCAATTAAGTTTGTATCTTCTTCATCATCAAAGTTTTCAGAACGAGTTGCTAAAGATTCATCAAAGACTACATGAATGGATTCTTCAACAACTAAAGTTTTCTTGTTAAATACTCTATATGCTTTACTAGTTGTAGAGTATCCTAAGAATATTCCTTCATCAGATTTAGCATCAAATTTGCCTAAATTATTTTTACCATTATTGTGAACAAAACATTTACAACCAAATGCATGAAAATATTTAATGTTGGGTTTTCTATCATGCCATAATTCATAAGGTGTTTTCTTTAAAATAGGTCTTATTAAAGCTCTATTTAGGATGTAACATGCTGTGTTAATAGCTTCCGCCCAAAAGTATTTCGGGAGTTTACTTTCACATAGCATGGTACGGGCCATGTCTTCTAGAGTCCTATTTTTCCTTTCAACTACACCATTTTGTTGTGGGGTCCTAGGTGCAGAAAAGTTATGATTAATATCATTTTCATTGCAAAAACTTTCAAATAAGTGATTTTCAAATTCAGTTCCATGATCACTTCTTAGAGACACTATGGTAGTGTTTTTCTCATTTGTTACTTTCTTGAAGAATTTCATGAATATCGAGAAAGTTTCATCTTTGTGAGCTAAAAACATTACCCAAGTGAATCTAGAGTAATCATCTACTATCACAAGACCATATTTCTTTCCTCCTAGACTTGTGGTTCTAGTTGGTCCAAAAAAGTCCATGTGAAGTAGCTCTAATGGCCTAGAAGTTGAAACAATGTTTTCAGATTTAAAAGAACTTCTTGTTTATTTTCCAAACTGACATGCATCACATACTTTGTTATCTTCAAAATCTAATTTAGGTAAACCTTTTACTAAATCCATTCTTATTAGTTTTGAAATCAAGTGTGTGCTTGCGTGACCTAATCTTCGATGCCGCAACCAACCAATCTCATTCATATTAGCATTATTAGCAACTAAGCAATGATTATTAGTAGACAATTTATCTAAATCAATCATGTATACATTGCCATTTCTATTTCCAATAAAAACAATGCTATTATCAATGGGATTAGCTACGGTGCATAAAGAAGATTCAAAAGATACTTTAAAACCTTTGTCACATAATTGACTTATACTAATTAAGTTATGCTTTAAACCATCAACATAAAGTACATTTTCAATAAATATGGAGGGAGTTATTTGAATGTTACCAAACCCCAAGATTTGGCCTTTGCCATTGTCGCCAAATGTAACAACTCCTCCTTTCTTTTCTTCAAGGGTGATGAATTCTTCTTTGTCACCCGTCATATGTCTTGAGCAGCCACTATCAAGATACCACTTTCTCTTTGATCTCTTGGCCACAAGACATTCCTGCAATGATATCAAACTTTATGTTTAGGTACCCAAGCTTTCTTGGGTCCTTCATGGTTAGTACCAACAAATATTGTTCCTTTCGGAACCCATATTTTCTTTCCTTTAACATTTAAGTTTTTATTAGGTTTCAGAATTTTACATTCATAAGATTTATGTCCTTTTTGATTACATTTAAAGCATGTAAAATTACTTTGGCCAGCACGCACAAAAATATTTTTTAATAATTTTTATTTTCTTAAAGTGTTATACCCTAATCCGGCTTTGTCAAAACTGCTTTTTGACTATTTAATAATATGTCTAGTTTAATTGAGCTTAATGTAAACTTATCAACTATGTTCTTATGTTTTTCAACCTCTTTCCTTAGTTTATCATTTTCATTAGAGATTGATTCTTTTTCTTTTATTAAAATTTCACTTTCAAATTTAAGTTTCTTAACTTCATTATTAAGATTTTTCTTTTCTTGAATGAAAGTTAAGTTTTCATTTTTCAAAATCTTGTATTTCTTTTTCAAAACCTTGAAATCCCCAACAAGTTCATTAAAAGCATCAAAAGTTTATCAAAAGCAAATTCATCGCAAGGGTTGTCGGAACTTGCCTCATCATTGTCGTCCACCATGAAACATACGTTTGCGACTTCCTTTTGTTCTTCTTCTTCGGAAGAAGATTCCTCGCTGTCACTCCATGTTGCCACATAAGCCTTCTTTTTCTTTTTGTAGGCTTTCTTCAATTTTGGACATTCATTCCTAAAGTGCCCCGGTTTATTACACTCATAACAAGTCAAAGGGTCTTTCTCTTTTTCTTTGTCCTTGTCCTTATTTTTATCCTTTCTCCTTCCCACTTAGCTCCAAATTTTTTCTTGTGGAAGGGTTTCTTTCTCCTCATGAATCTTTTAAATTTCTTTGCTAAGAGAGCAGTCTCTTCATCATTATCATCATCATCATCACTGCTGCTCTTCTTCTTTTGCAGCTTTGAGGGCAATTACTTTCTTTTTCTTTGTGTCCTCCTCTACATGCTGCTTCATAGTCAGCTCATGGGTCATAAGAGATCCTAGAAGCTCCTCTAAGGGTAAAGTGTTGAGGTCCTTAGCTTCTTGGATTGCTGTCATTTTTGCTTCCCATGATCTTGGTAATGACCTAAGAATTTTTTGAACAAGTTCAGAGTTAGTATATGTCTTACCAAGACTTTTCAAACCATTTACAATATCTGTGAATCTAGTGTACATGCATGCAATGGTTTCAGATTATTCCATGCTAAATAATTCATATTTATGAACAAGAATATTAATTTTAGATTCTTTTACTTGATTGGTACCCTCATGGGTAACCTCTAATCTATCCCAAATCTCCTTTGTGGAATTACATGTGGAGATTCTATTAAACTCATTAGCATCTAAGGAGCAATATAAGACATTCATGGCTTTAGCGTTAAGCTGTGCCATTTTCCTATCATTATCATTCCAGTCCCTTTCGAGCTTAGGAACAATAGTGCCATCTATAACATGTGTGGGTGTACTAGGTCCATTGATTATAACACCCCATAGCTCATAATCAGAAGCTTGAATGAATATCCTCATTCTAGCTTTCCAATATGAATAATTTGAACCATTAAACAGTGGAGGTCTATTCGTAGAATGACCTTCAGTAAATGATCCAACTTGTGTTGCCATTTGGAACTTTAGCTCTAGATCGTGTGATCAAAATCTAATGAGCACTAGCTCTGATACCAATTGTTGGCCCAGATGACATCCCAAGAGGGGGGGGGGTGAATTGGGTTCTTTAAAAATTAGCCTTTTAAAAATGTTTGCTTAAGAAGAATGAAGGCAATAGCAATGCAAATACAAAGTGCAGTGAATAAAACAGAGATAGAGAAAGAGTCAATGAAAGCACGGCAAACACAAAGAGTTTATAGTGGTTCGGTGTATCCAACACCTACGTCCACTCCCAAGATTCACTTGGGTCCACACTATAATCACCCTAGATTACAGCAGAGTTGTTTTACAAGCTCACAACTCAAACTTGTTTTCCCGGGCGCACAACGAACCCAGCTGGTTTTCAAGGGCTCACCAGCACAAAAACCCCTAACCCAAGCTTTACCAAGCTTGTACTGAGGTAAGACTACCTCCACTAGTTCAATCCCCCAGATTGAACTAGACACAAAAGAATAGAAGTATTGTTTTTTAGTTACAAAGCTCCTCAATGAGCAGATAAACAATTATAAGAATAAAGTTTAGAAAAGCCTGATTTGCAGATGGTTGGCTTATGAGCTTTTCTTCTTTTCTTCTTTCCCTCTTCTCCTTGCTAGATTAAATCAAGCCTCAGCTCCGATTCTTCACAGTTGAAGCAGTTGAGAAGGTTTTGGGCTTTTTCTTTTTTCTTCGAAAGTTGAAAATCTTTTGATTTGCTCTTGAATAGCTCTTGGATTTTCTTCTGAAGCTTCCTTAGATTGTTGAGCTTGAACACAGAAGGAGCTTCCTTTGATTTCACACTCTTTCTTTCACTCTATTTTGAATCACGGATTTTTTCAAATGAAGCTCTGTTTTTCTGATTTTTCTTTTCTTTTCTCTTGAAATAATATCTCTCTATTTGTATATCTTTGATTTGAAAATGGCTTCTCTATTTATAGATTCTGCAAAAATATAGCCGTTAGAAACAAAGAAAAATAGTCGTTAATCAAAAATCTTACCGTTGACGCTGAGTTGGCATTCGGAAAAATTTTGCCCAGATTTGCTGGAGTTGACTCATGCTTTCCCAAGTTGGCTCGAGGTCGTGATACTAAAAATAGAAATGTTCAGAAAGTTATAGGGTCGACTCATCAAAAGTAAAGTGTCGACTCCTGACAGTCGGGGGTCGACTCATAAAAAGTTGGGGGTCGACTCGCGAAGTGCTCAGAAAAACACACCTCTGGTGTCTAAGCGGAGTCGACTCGCATAGTCATGGAGTCGGCTCGACAGAATCAGGGGTCGACTCGAGAAATTACGTGGGTCAACTCGAGACAGACAGTTATTTCTGTACTCTGAGTGGAGTCGACTCTGAAACTCAAGAGTCGGCTCCGGAACGTATCAAAAATTAGAAAGTTTTCTGATTGACTTTAAATTCGTTCCAGATTCATTTTAAATCATTATTTTGACTTGAATATAATAAAATTGACATTAAGAATCAATTCAAGAAATGTTCCAAAAACTCATTGATTATTATATGAAGTATAAAATTTCTTTTTGAAAGCTTAAACAAGGAGCTTGAAGTTACTTTCAAATTGATTAAAGTTATACTTTAACATTCTCATACATTGTTCTAAATAAATTTATTGCTCATGTAAATAAACTCATTACATCTTTTAATATACTCATGACTTTTGGTAATCATCAAAATCAATAAGATTGGGGCATATAATTTTTCAACAAACTCTCCAACAGGAAATATACTTCCTCAACATAGAGACATGGAAAACATTGTGTACCCCAGCTAAAATCGGAGGCAGTGCCAGGCTGTAAGCAACCTCTCCAACTCTGCTTAAGATCTCAAAAGGTCCAATATAACATGGACTCAGCTTTCCTCTAATCCCAAATATCATCACATCTTTGGTTAGTGATACCCTTAAGAAAACATGGTCCCCAACCTGGAATTCCAATTCCCTTCTTCTGACATCAGCATAGCTCTTTTGCCTGCTCTGAGCTATACGAAGACGCTCCCTGATCAAATGCACCTTATCTACCGTTTGTTGAATCAGCTCAGGGCCTAGCAATTTCCTTTCCCCCACGTCATCCCAACATATAGGAGATATGCACCTCCTACTATACAGAGCTTCAAATGGAGCCATCTGAATGCTGGCTTGGTAACTATTATTATATGCAAACTCCACCAAAGGTAAGTGGTTATCCCAAGCTCCACCCAAGTCCATCGCACAGGCTTGCAACAAGTCTTCCAGAATCTGTATGGTCCTCTCTGATTGTCCATCAGACTGGGGATGATAGGCTATACTGAAGTTTAGTTTGGTTCCCATGGCCTTATGAAGACTCTTCCAAAACTGGGACACAAACCTGGTATCTCTATCTGATACAATAGATACCGGGACACCATGGAGTCTCACTATCTGCTCAATATACAAATTAGCCAATCTTTCACTAGAGACCCTAACTCTGAAAGGTAGGAAATGAGCTGATTTTGTTAGTCTGTCCACAATAACCCAAACCGCATCATTACTCCTGGGAGTTTTGGGCAGACCAGTCACAAAGTCCATTGTAATCTTTTCCCATTTCCACTATGGAATCATCAGAGACTGAAGAGGTCCCACAGGCCTTTGATGCTCGGCCTTTACTTGTTGACACACCAAGCACTTGGTCACATACTGAGCAATCTCCCTCTTCATACCTTTCCACCAAAAATTTTTCTTTAAGTCTCTGTACATCTTAGTGCCACCTGGATGCACAGTATAAGAAGAGTAGTGAGCCTCCTTCAAAATTTCAGCCTTCAGCTCCTCAATGTTTAGCACACAAAGTCTTCCTTCAAATTTCAGGGATCCATCCTCTATTACATAAAATTCCTTCTGGACTCCTGAGTGCACAACTTCTTTAATCCTTTGGAGATTGGGATCTTCTATCTGGGAGGACTTGATTCTATCAACTAGGGTCGGCTGGAGTACAAGTGCTGCAACTAGCCCATCAGACTGCTGTACTCTCAAACCAACCTCCCACTTCTCTAGATCTCTTAATATGTAAGGCTGAAAAGTAATCATAACAGTTAACTCAGAAGAGGATTTTCTGCTCAAAGCATCTGCCACTACATTGGCCTTCCCAGGATGATACTGTAGATTCAGGTCATAATCCTTTAATGGTTCCAACCACCTCCTCTGCCTTAAATTTAGCTCCTTCTATGTGAAGATGTATTTTAGACTCTTATGATCTATATACACATCACACGACACTCTATATAGATAATGCCATCATATCTTCAGAGCAAAAACTACAGCAGCCAATTTCAGATCATGAGTAGGATAATTCTGCTCATAAGGTTTCAGTTGTCTGGAGGCATAAGCTATCACCCTTTCATTCTGCATCAAAACACATCCCAATCCTTTTCGAGAGGCATCAGTGTATATAGTAAAACCTTCAGATCATGTCGGAAGAACAAGAATGAGAGCTGATACCATGCGCTGCTTTAACTCCTGAAAACTTTTCTCATACTCCACTGTCCAGTCAAACTTCACTCGCTTTTGGGTTAAGCGAGTTAGGGGTAGAGCAATGCTAGAGAAATTCTCCACAAATTTATGGTAATACCCTGCTAACCCCAAGAAGCTTCTGACTTCTACCACATTGGAAGGTCGGCTCCAGCTAATGATAGCTTCAATCTTTTTCGAGTCCACATATACACCATCTTTAGAGATTATATGACCCAAGAAAGATACTTGATCCAACCAAAATTCACACTTCTGCAGCTTGGCATAGAGCTTCTTCTCTCAAAGAATCTGTAGCATGATCCTCAGGTGGTCCTCATGTTCCTTATGGCTCTTGGAATATATCAAAATATCATCAATAAAAACCACAACAAACTGATCCAAATATGGTTTAAAAATTCTGTTCATCAAGTCTATGAATGCTGCTGGGGCATTAGTTAACCCAAACGGCATTACCAAGAACTCATAGTAGCCATATCTAGTTTTGAATGTTGTTTTAGGCACATCTCCCTCCTTGACTTTGAGTTGATGGTATCCTGACCTGAGATCAATCTTTGAGAATATCCGGGCTCCTTGGAGTTGATCAAACAAGTCGTCAATCCTCGGTAGAGGGTACTTATTCCGCACTATTACCTTATTGATTTCCTGATAATCAATGCAGAGTCGAAGACTGCCATCCTTCTTCTTAACAAATAGATCTGGAGCTCCCCAAGGAGAAGCACTGGGTCTGATAAATCCCTGATCTAGGAGCTCCTACAATTAATCCTTCAGTTCCTTTAGCTCAGCCGGGGCCATATGGTAAGGGGCCTTTGATATAGGTCCAGTTCCAGGAACTAGATCAATAGAGAACTCGACTTCCCGATCAAGGGGTAAATTAGTCAAATCCTCAGGAAAGACATCAGGGAATTCTTGAGCTATAGGAATATCCTCTAAGGTCTCTTCCTGTTGAAGGTCCTTGACTACAGCAAGAAATCCTTGACCACCACTCATCAGATCCTTTCCAGCCCGCATCGCTGATATGAACACTGAGGCTAGGTGTTTCTGACCACCAATAAAATTGAATTCAGGCTGACTTGGAGTTTTGAAGTTGACAATCTTCCTGAAGCAGTCTACTGAAGCATGATAGGAGGCCAACCAATCCATTCCAAGGATAACATCGAAAAACTTCAGTGGGAGGACAATGAGATCAGCATTCAACCTCCTATTCTCCAAGACAATTGGGCAAGATTTGCATACTGTGTCAACTTTCATAACATCTCCATTTGAAAAAGCAATATGCAACTCTTGCTCCAGAGAAATAGGTGTCAATGATGCATTCTTGTCAAGATAAATGTCAAATATGAAAGAATGCGTGGCACCCGGGTCAATTAAAGTTTGAGCATAAGTAGTACCCACTTTAATCATTCCTAGACACAAGTGTAATTTATTTTAACATTAATAATTGAACCTAACTTTTAATTAACTATCAATGCATTGCACTAGATAAGAATGTAATACTAGATATAACATTAAAGGTATACCTATTACCACATAATTAGAGGTGGTAGCATCATGTTGAGTGAGGTTGAAGACCCTTCTCTGGGTCCTCGGTGGCTGTTGTTGATACTGCTCGCTCATTCCTTGACTTGAAGAAGGCTGTTGATCCTTCCGAAAGGGACATGTGGCAATCTTGTGATCAGTTTTCCCATAGACAAAGCAGACACCAGTCAATCTGCGGCAAGGCTTTCCAGGATGGGAGTTACCACAATGAATGCAATGAGTCTCCTTGTTCTGTGGTTCAGCTGGGGCCTGCTGTGCACCCTTCTTCTTGGCCTGAGCTGGGGATTGGCCAAAAGTAGGCCCTTTCCTCTTCCTCCGTTGCTTCCAATCTTTCTGAACAGCATTCATATCTCTCTCAATCACCAAGGCCTTATTCACCACCGTACTGTAAGTGAGAAGCTCAAATGCGTTGACTGCTTGCCTCAGCCTGGGTCGCAGTCCCTCAGTGAATCAGGTGATCTTGGCCATTTCATTGGTCATAATATTTAGAGCAAAATGGGCCAACCTGGTGAATTCAGCTTCATACTGGGCCACAGAAACATCCTTTTGCTCCAATTTGATAAACTCTGATTCCATCTGTCTCTGTACTCTCCTATGAAGTATTTGTCGAAGAATATCTCTCTAAACTCTCCCCAAGAAATAACCTGTCCATCCCGACACTGCTCCTCAACCAACCACCAATCATAGACTTCTCTCTGGAGAAGGTAGGTGGCAAATCTGATCCGCTCCATCTCCTGACTACCATGAGTTGTAAAAGCCTTCTCCATATCTCACATCCACCGCTCAGCATCAACAGGGTTGGTGGATCCAGAGAAAGGGGCAGGGGCAAACTTCTTGAAGTCTGCAAAGCTGCGGCCAACCCTTATCCAGGATTAAGATGGAATAGGCTGGGTCTGTGAAGCAGTAGAGTCAGGCTGAGTCTGTGGAACAGGAGGGGCAGGCTGTGTCTGCAGGGCAGTGGGAGCAGGCTGGGTGGACAAGGCCTGCAGAATCTGATACTGCAAGTCCCACATCGACTGCGTCATACCCGAGAGAACCTGAAGCATCTCAGTATGGAGTCGCTGCTGATCAGTCTCAACTGAATTGGCAGGTGCAACACCTCCGGTGGCTTCCAAACCTCCCGGTTGATCAACATTACCAATCTGGGAACTCTCATCATTTTGTTGGCTTCTAGTGCGACGAGCCATTCCTATCTCCTGATAAATTAGTTGTAATTAATATCATGGTAAACTCTATACATCATGTTTTCAAAGCATAATATCTAAAATTCCTTTAAATTTATAATTGTCTCAATGTCATCCTAGTATTTTGCCAAAGTATCATCATATATATGTCCCTAATGTCATAACCATGCTTTGATACCACTAAAGCAGTCATGTCACTCCCCAGTCCCAAAACCCGAGCTAGGGTGATAACCCGCCGCATGCCAGGCATGCAAGGCGTCTCGAACTTCATCACATAAAACAATATAAAGCAAAAATTCAAATCCATGATTCATTTCAAACCATAATTATCAGTCTTGGGCTACCTGCCCTACACACAAGCAATACTGAACTATCAATATAATGGAACTAAGTTTATTTAATAGAAGCTCTATCTATCCCAAATATCCTTCTTCATTCCTGAGGCTCTGAAAAACATTGTGAGAATTCTATGAGCTCACACTCAATAAGTAAGCCTAATACAATTTCAAATTACATTTATCATGCTATAGCATATTCATGTCATCAGATCAAAATAATTTGGAAGCTTAATTAAATAATAAATACTAGAATATGCAATGTAAACCAAACACTGTTTATACTGTCATTATTTTTCTTTATGTGTCCCACGGCCCCACAATACTCATCTTGTGTATCACTCTTAAATGTCCCCTAAGAGGAAGGGTCCTGGTACCAGTGTTATGCCATATCATAATCTATCATCAGAACACATCCTACGAATGTGTGTCCTCCACATATCTTTCCCTGTGGAGGTGGGTCATGTATCACTAGTCATGTCAAGTCATATGAGAACCGCAACGACACATACACTAAATTTTACGGTCATCATCATGATTGCATATTACCATCTCAATAGTACCAATATAATTTGCAAAATTAACATAATTACATTTTTGCATATACACATATAAGTCATATCATAATAAATACTTATTTATAAATTCATGGTACTATACATTAATTCAGAATAAATGAACTTCATTTTTCACATTTCATAAACATGCATCTAATTGTAAATTCATAATTTATAAATTAAATAATCTATGAAATTATAATACTTGGCTTACTTACCTCAGTATGTAAATTCCAATTGATAACCCAGCTATTTGGACACCTGGGCACCTACAGTATTATTTTACATTATTAAATTTCTAAAATCTGAATAATAAAATGATTCTTAAAACTCTACAAGACTACTTCACAAGCCCAACTTTGGGCTCGAATATCTCTCAATATATACTCCCAAATAGGGAAACAAAATTATCCCCAGAAACTAAAATCAATCCTGATTCGGACCATAATTTTATTTTATCATTTTCGGCCATTACAGGGCCCAAACAGTAGCTCAAACTGGCCCTTAGAACCGGCCCAATAGGCCCAAATCAAAGCAGCCTAGCCGGCCCAGCTTCATCTTTTTTTTTTTATTTACTGTTGTTCCCCTGTTTCAAACGAAACAGGGGTTCCTAGTGCCGGCGGCCAGGGCCGCCGTCGACCAAATTTGGGGTGGCTCGGCCGTCGATGGCCAAGCCAGAGCCGGCCGCGGCCGGCCTCCCCTCTCCTTTTCTCTCTCTAATTTCTCTCTTGTATCTCCTTTCTCTCTCACGGTCCGTCGCCACTAGGATCCGTGCCAGCGGCACGACCGGCCAAATTTGGGGCTGCCCGGCCGCCGGTGGCTGGACCAGAGCCGGCCGTGGCCTCCCTCCCTCTCTCTCTCTCTAATTCTTTCTTTCTCTCCCTTCTCCCTCACGATTCGCCATGGCACATTACTGTGCCAGCGGCACGGCCGGCCGCCATGGCCGGCCGGACCTCCACCGGACATCTACCCAGCGCCGGTGGGGGCTCCGACCGGAGCTCAGGCCCACCGAGGCGATGGGCACACCACCGGGCCCGAACCACGGATCAAACCGGCTGTCATGGCCAACCAGTTGTGGAAACTTTCCGCCATAATCTCTCTCTCTTCCAGGCATGGACATAGGAACATACCAGGTGTAGACGTGCGCACAATGATGATGGGAAGGGGGTGTTCGAGGTTGATGGGAAGGAGGCGTTCACGTGATCCTTTAAAGGCGACGTAGAGGCCTCAAATCAAGGGATTTGGGACTCCTTTAGTTATGAGATATTTGAAATTCAAATTCCTAAAGTCTATCATTCCGATCTTTTGATAAACTCTCGCGAGCAGTTAACGAAATCCAGGGGATTACAGTTGTTGTCAAAAGTTGCCCTCTTTCTTAAGATTTCAATATCCATGAAAGAAAATTTGCTAATGTAGTTATTAGAGAGTGGCAAGATAAGGACAAGAATGGAGTGCCATAGACTAGCTTTGATGCCTAATGTCCCTCTGTCGACAAAGAGCAGCATCTTTGATTTTCTAGAAAATTAGGAGTTTATGGCATGAATAGGGGAGGAATTTTAGAGTGCCTAGCTTAACTTTCCACGGCCACATACCTTAGGTGGCCAAGAGGAACATCATTGATTTTTCTTGAGAATTAAGAGCTTAGATCACCAAATTATCCTTCCTCTCATAATTTAGATCTCAAAGCTCAAAACTCTTCTTAGTTTTTTGAAAGTTCATTCCAAAACCTAAACCAAGGTCCTTCCCTTAGCATACACTTATATATCATGATAGAAGGCAGCTTGATCAAAGATTGAGGTCTTGGGATGTTCAAGAAAAGCATCTTGGAAACTATACCATCCTCAAGACTACCACCCTTTAAATTTCATAGGGGATGTGAAGCTCTTGACTAGTTATGATTAATTATGTCTTGGATCGTATTAGCTCTCACCTCTTGGGTTCAGTTCTAAGCGGCTTGGGATATTTAGTGTTTTTGGCCCCTTATTGTTTCTTCTAACATAAAGTCATGATTTCATGAGATTGGTGGTCTACTTTGGAGTCTCTGTATCTTAGGAAAAAAACTAGTATAAAAAGCTTTGGACCATCTCCTACTCGATGGGAACGATGGGATGTAATACTGCAGATGGTGTTCCTAGTGAAAGATATGTTGTATGAATATGGTGGTAATTTCAAACCCATTTTATATAATGAAGAGAATATCTTGTCGACTACAATATATACTCTTCAAAAAATAAAAGATAAAGATTTTTCTCACTGTTCTCATGAATTATAAATAAGGTTAGATCAATGTTTCTTGGATCACAGAAAATATTCTTGTTTTAATCAAGTTAGCACATCAGAGCCCTGGATTTTGTTGACAACTCAAATGACTTGATGGTGGTTTTGGTCGCTGAACATCATACTGATACTCCATTACATGAGAATACAATAATGCATTGCTTATTGAAAAGTCAAAACAACTTTATTGAGAAGAACAGTGGCACTAGGAAGATTATAATTTCAAGTGGGCAACGCATGATGTTTAGGTCCACCATCTTCTGGTGTTTTGCCTTTATGGATTATAATTTAATCACCTATAAAGGCTATGAAGTCCAAATACCAAAAGAGAGGAGGCCTAAACATCAAACATCATCAAGAACCAATTGTGCCTGCAAAAAAGAAGAACGAACCAATCAGAGAGATGAGGTGAGGCCCTCAGATTAGTAACTGAGAGAGGGAAAAAAAAGAAAAAAAAGAGAAATTAGTTTGAAGCAAGGGGACAAAAAACCAGCCAAATAGAAAGAAGTTCTCTCTATTCCTTGGAGAGAAGAAAAACTCCCTTTTCTTGCTTTGTCTTTTGCATCAAAACTTCTTTTCTTGTACCCCTTTTTCTTGTACCCCTTTTTCTTCCTTTTTTTTTTTTTTTGTACCCCTTTTTCTTCCTTTTTTTTTTTGTCTTTCTTTTTCCTCCCCACTCTTGCACCCATCCAAAGAAGTCATGGAGAAGAAGATGAAAACTGACCTTATAAAGGGCATCATTCCGCAAGATATGTGCTACATATCCTTGAGGGATAGC
Organism: Calamus simplicifolius; assembly: GCA_900491605.1. Classification (NCBI taxonomy): domain Eukaryota; kingdom Viridiplantae; phylum Streptophyta; class Magnoliopsida; order Arecales; family Arecaceae; genus Calamus; species Calamus simplicifolius. Next base: position 99,814 of record UESW01004929.1, on the reverse strand, counting down.
CATAGTGTGTTTTCTCCTTTATTTCACCGACGACATATCCTGGAGGGATAGCCATTAGTGTTTTCTCCTTTATTTCCACCGACGATCACCATGGGAACGGAATGGAGATATATTGGCACTCTCACATCCCTTCCTCTACCTCTTGGATGGCGACATCATTCCCCGTATAAATAGTTGATGTTGGCCCTCCAAACAACTTCTTAAACAAGGTACCAAACCAAATCACTTGCCCAAAAACTCAAAGTGAAAGTTAATGAGGCTGAGTTATAAGCAAATAACACAAGGCTTGAGTTATAAGTAAACACATTCCTCTTTCATTCAATATGGGACTAAATATGGGGTATCATAATGCCATGGTAGGGTTTCATCATGGGTAACCCCCTTTTTCATTTATAACGCTCCAAGCCCACCCGTAAGGGGGCCAAAACTACTTGGTCCAAAAACTCGAGTGAAATTTAATGGGTAGTAAGTGGACTTCTGAGTTATAAATACAAAACACATTCCTCTTCCATAATGTGAGGTATCACAAGGAACTTCCAAACGAAGGGGTAAAGAGTGATGAAGATATTGAACAAAAAAGAAAGATTAAAAAAAAGAAAAAAATAATTTTTTAATTAAATCTCTTATTTTGAAATAGTATTGGAAAGATATTATTAAAGATGAATTGTTCATTTGATAATACTAAAATGTTGATTATAATTTGGATAGATAAAATGTTTTTTTATTATTTATTTTTTTGATAAAAACTTTTAGGCACCAATAAAGCAATACTCATTATTTTCTTCCATTTTAAAGAATAAAATAACTTATTTCTTTGATGAACGTCCTTCTTGAGTTAATCAAAATGAGCATCGAAGTAACAAAATAAGGTTCTAATCTTTATCATTAAAATAGTCAGTGAGATTTGTAATATCTTAATAATTTTATGTTTGATAGAAAAGAATAGTTTGAGAAGTTTATAACTTAAATTCATCGCTATCAATTAATTTATACTCAAGCTTTTAAGGCTACGTAGACCCGGTTCGGCAATAGTTAATGCGTCGCAATACTTCGACGCAAGTATGCATTGCAATTGCATCACAAAATTAATAAGTTAATTTTTTAAAAAATTATTACGATAAAAAAGTTTCATTGCAATAGCATCACTATTTATTTATTTTTATTAAATTTAAAATGTTATAAATTAAAACTCTTAATATAATTTCATTCCATTCAAATATTGATCGAAACATTATCACTAAATATCCAAAAATATTGATCAAAACATTCATTACAAAATTTCCAATAATATATAAAAATTTAATATATAATAATTTAAAATTTTGATATACAAAACATAAGTAGTAAAGAAAAAAATACATCAAGAATCCGAACTATCATGATCACGGAAAGGCTGCGGAGGATGGAATGATCCCTGCGATATGAGGCGAACCAAATCCTGCATCTGACGCATCTGCTCTCTTATGTCTGCAAGCTCCTGCTGAAAGCCTCCCGTGCGCTAGTCAAACTTCTGTCAAACCTCCTCTGTAATAGATCTACAAATGTCGTCTAAATGCTCGATAGGAATATTGCCAGGATAGTGCAAATTGGAGCCCTGATGGGAAAAATATCTAGAATCTTTAGTGCCCAGACCGTAGACCCTACGGTCTCACGGCTGGGCACCAATAGCTTCCAAAAACACATGTCGACTCTCGTGTGGTGAGAGTTCGATGGGCAGCCCTCCATCAGTGGAGTCGACCTACGATGTCTGGGATTGAAGCTCCTTGACTCGTGCCTTTGAATTATAAAATCAACGATAAATGAATCATTATATTAAACTGAATAAAATTTTAGAAATTAAACAGATACAATATAAGACTAATTACTTACCGCAACCTTCTGTGATCGTGCATCGACCCAGGAACCATCCTTCCTGTGTGTGTCGCCTTGAATGGCGAAACTCACCAGGATCTCTATCCTCTTGCTCAGACTACAAAAGCAGAAGATATGATATAAATGTAAGTGTTTGCAAATGACTAAATTAGTAATTAAATTATTTATATTTTCTTACCATACGGCGTCTATGCTCCTGAATCGAAATGGACTCTGCAGTGTGGCAGGAGAGACCCGTGCCACGACTGCCCTTCTCAGATCGGCGGTTCATGGTGGCTGATGCGGACCTTCTTTGCCAGGCCTCAGACTGCCATGCCTGCTGCCAGTTATGCCAAAAACCCTCTGGCATATGCGTAGGATGCTCACCCGATCTCCTCCAACGATGAAGCATGTCGGAGTATCGGCATGCCGCAAGAGCATTCCATGCTGCCCTAACAGCATCATGGATGGCAGGGTCCCATGTAAACTTTTTATGCATTGAAATAAACAGTTAGTTTAAGAATATATTATAATTAAAAAATTTTATATCAGTGATAAATTATATATTAAAAGTTTACCTGAAGCTCTAAAAAATAAAACTCCCTCATGGCCGTAGATATATGGTGCCAATCGTAGCCACTGGGATCAGCACGCCTCTGGAATATGGAGCTGATCCGGTTCGATACAGTATGCTGCTCAATAAAGCTGTTAAAAAAATGCATGTTTATAAGTAATTGATTTAAAAAATAAATATATTTTATGATTAGTATATATACTTACAGTCCATCAGCATCCAGTCGAAGTACGGTACGGCCGACATAGGAAGAACTCTCAGAGGTCTGTGCCGATCGGCTATGAGACTCAAAGCCTGTAGATCTGAACTGTCCATCTCCAATGCTCATGAAGTGATCTGATGCGGCAGGGCTATGTCCTTGCTTGCTCTTTCCATCGGCGAAAGATCTATCTTGGCCCGACATACTGAAAATGCTAAAGATTCATGCAATATAATTACAAATAATGATTGAATATGTAAAAATTTTGCACTTATAAAAATAAATTGAAATTAAATAAACCTCTATGTTTAACCAGTGTCATTTGTTTGGTTAAATATTGGTTCAACATCCGATGCCATATCGGATTGTGATTCAGTGTTAGGAGGAAACCGAACATTTGCATCCTCAATTTCTTGAACATCACCATTTGGATCTCTAATTGATGTTTTAAGAGCCCTTGTGTCATCCTCAATTGCATGCATTTCCATCTTATCCTCTTGAAATGCAGGGCACTCAGGTGATTGACTTGATGAACTCTCGTCTAATATGATTCCTGAACGTGGGACAATTCTAGAAACATCTCACCAATCTAGCTTGCCGTTGCACAAACTTGGATATCCGCAGTAAAACACTTGCTGAGCTTGGGATACAAGGATGAATGGTTCATATTTTTGCAATCTTCGGCGATGGTTGACTTCAACTAGATTGTAGTCATTATGAATCCTTTTACCCACAGGAACCGTGGGATCAAACCAATCGCAACGAAATAATATGGTTCATTTTATAAGCCAACCGGGATATTCAACTTCAACCACCTCTACTAACTTTCCGTAATAATCCTGCATATTTGCTCCAACACTTTCTCCTTTGACATACACACCCCAGTTCTGCGTGCCTCTTGAAGATGCTAGTTGTTCAATTTAAAATTTGTACCCATTAACAAAATAGCCAGTAGAGGTTGTTACGATCTTCAATGGCCATTGCGCTAGACATTTAATGGAAATATTGTCGGTTGTGAACCATGGACCATTTACCTATAAATTATTAATAAGCTATTCACAACCAATTCAAAAAATAAAAGCCATTATTGCAATTGATTGACTGATACTACTCATATTAATAAAACAGTAAGCGAACTCCATTTCTAACTTCTGCCCAATAGCAATTTGACTGATGTTGGGATTTATCTGTCGTTGTCTATCACAAAACATCCTTATGGGATGATAACAATTAAAATTTCTGTTAGCAGTTAAATAGTGAGGTACATTATAATTTAAAGTAGTGAAGTATATACTTACTCAACGTATGGATCGACTTCTCTACAGTTCATTAGGATGTAATAATGTGCTGCATTATACTCCACATCGCTCAAATATCTTGACTTCTGTCTCCCAAATTAACGACCGATACCTTTAAAACATGATATTCTACCGTCATTAGGTTCTCCTTCGTCCTCACATACGTCATCATTACGACCAAGATTTTGGCTCCTCGTGTGGATGCAACTCTCAAAGTAATGAGAGGCAAAAGCTGAAACTTCTTCAACCAAGTGTGCATGGCATATAGAACCTTCAACCCTTGCTTTATTACGCATATTATTTTTAACTTCTTAAGGTACTTATATGTAAAGGTAAGAAATAAAATAAACCAACTTTCTCGCAATGAAATAATATTTGAAATATCAATATGTACTACTGATTATTAATATATTTATCTCTCGAAAGGATACATCCAACGATACTGCACGGGACCAGCTATACTCACTTTGTATGGCAAGTGAACCAGTAAATGCTCCATTGAGTCAAAAAAACCTGAAGGAAATATTCGCTCTAGCTTGCATAAAATAATTAAAATTTCCTTCTCAAGCCTTGCCATAGATGCAGAAGTAATGACTGCAACAGATAACTCCTTGAAGAACAAGCTGAGCTCCGTCAAAGCCTTCCACACAAGGTGTGGAAGCAACTCACGAAAAGCTATAGGCAATAACCGTTGCATGAAAACATGACAGTCTTGACTCTTCATGCCAAATAAATTGAGCTTATGCATGTCCACACACCTACTAATATTTGAAGCATAACCATCTGGAAATTTTAACCCTTTAATCTAGTTACATAAAACTTCTCATGAATTTCTATCAAGAGTGTAACAGGCTTTAGGATAGGCACCGTCAGCATTCCTCCTCAAATCAGCTCTTCTGCAATACTGATTAAGTTCTTCTCTCGACTTTGCAGTGTCTTTGGTTTTTCCCGGGATGTTTAGCATCGTGTTAAATATGTTATCAAAGGAATTTTAATTTTCTCAATATGAATAACATCCAAGTTGTGCCGGATGAGATTTGTGCTCCAATACGGCAGATCCCAAAAAATACTCCGCTTCTTTCAGTTGTGTTCTTTACATATACGACCATTTACTCTATCTGCATCTGCTTCCCAAGTATACCTCAACCCCAAATTCTTTATAGTATCAAATATATCTGTGCCATACCTAATCGGTTCAACGAATTTTTGACTGCTTTGTTCTTCCGAAGGCGATCAAGTTCCGCCTATAAGGATGATTTGAAGGCAAAAACTTTCTATGATTATCAAACTATGACTGCTTACCACTCTTCTGCAATGTGAATGCATCAGAATCATTCATGCAGTAAGGGCACGCCATACACCCGCAGTGCTCCAACCAGAAAACATTGCATATGCCAGAAAGTCACTGATTGTCCACATCAAAGCAGCTCTCATGATGAAATTTTGTTTCATAGAAATGTCGTAGGCTATGACTCATGTTTCCCATAACATTTTCAATTCGGCCACCAATGGTTGCAAGAAGATATCAATCTTTTCCTTTGGATTTGATGGTTCTGGAACCAAAACTGTCAAAAATATTGCAGTATCTTTCATGCACTTCCATGGAGGAAGGTTATATACAGTTAGTATCACAGGCCAATATGAATACTGTTGGCCCGCTTGACCAAATGGTTGGAAGCCATCGATACAAAGACCTAATCTCACATTCCTTATATCTTCGGCGAAATCAGGATGATTCTCATTGAAATTCTTCCAAGCTTTTGAATCTGATGGATGCCGTATTTCATCTTCTTTAGATTCATGTTCGGCATGCCATCTCATATCAGCAGCTGTAACCTCAGATCTATATAATCTCTGTAGGCGTGGAGTAAGAGAAAAGTAATGCATCATCTTGTAAGGCACACTTTTTCTCCTACTTGTACTAGCTCTCCCTTTATCGTTGATGTACCTCGATTGCCCATAAACTTACAATATCTCAGGTCTGAGTCTTTACCCCAATATATCATATAATTGTTCAAGCAAAATCGATCTTATTAACTGGGAGCCCAAGGCCACGCAATAACTTCTTCATTGAGTAAAAACTGTCTGCTACAATATTATCATTTGGCAAAACTTCCTTCATTAATAACGCCTTTTCTGATAATTAATGTTCTACCTTAATATTCAACAACCGAGTAGCCATAGACAATTGGGAATGACTCTCACAACCAGGATACAATTCTTGATTTGCAAAATAGCATATCATAAAATAAAATTACTGTGCATCTTGATTTGGTTCTTCCATAAATGATTCTGATTGAATTCATTACCTGATGCATTCATCACCATTTCTTCATATCTATTTAAATTCATGCATGGTTCACCAACGGGAATTGAAACTTATTGGGTTGTGATAGCTGCACCCATTTCCTCTATTTCATCATAACAGTACCAAATATCGTAATCTGAAACAAACCCCTTTTTACACAAATGCACCTTTCACAGTTTCTGTTGTTCGGTTAGATTGGCTTGGACACTTTGAATTTTATTTTGAAGGGCTTTAGACCTATGTTGGTCTTCTATCCTGATTGAGTTTAGAAGTTGAGCAAAGGTTAGCTCTTCTTGTTTTTGAAGCTGACTTTTGACAAAGCCATTCCAAGGAGGCATTTTATCTAGGAGGCTAGAAACTTTAAAACCTTCAGAGAATTTGCCTTCATTGGCCGGAAGTTTCTTAAGGTATTCTTGGAATTTATGAATTTGGTCAATGATAGGTGTGTCATCTACCATATTGAATCTAAGGAATGATGCAGTGTTGAATCATTCTACTCTAGCATCATCAAGTCCATATTCAGACTCAAGGTTATCCCATAATTCCTTCGAATTCTTAGCAGATAGGTAAATGTCATAGAGTTAGTCAGAAAGGGCACTAAGAATTCTACCTTTACATAGATAATCCTCTTCAGGGGTAGTAGTTATTATTGTAGTAGAGGAACTGTCAATCACCGACCAAAGACCTAAGGTAGTTAGCCAAAACTTCATTTGGCTTTGCCACCTCCTAAAATGGGATCCATCAAATTTTTTCGATCTAAGACTAACGATGTCATCCCTAAGGGTTGCCATATGGTCCAAGCTAGGTTTAGAGAGGAAGATCTAAAAATGAAAATGACTTTGTTACAAAATTGTTTGAATAATTCAAACTTTTTTTTCACACAACAAGAGAACAATAAGAAAAATAGATATTCTACTACAAGTGAAAGAAATTATATATATAAATATGCAATGCAAATAAATTATAATTAATTTGCAACAAATCTTTTTTAGATTGTTATTGAAAATGATTTCTATGTGCTTGCAACTAGGAATATATAAGTATTCACACACACACACACACATATATATATTAAACATATATTTTAGAAAATAATATTTATGGTAAGTGGTAGATGATATTCAGTGAAAAGAAAAATTATCTCAAAATAAGAGCAAGTTAAAGAGTCGGTCTGGGAGGCGCGGATTAAACCACTGCCCTAAAGGAGATTTGGTCCCCTTCTCGTACGAAGAAAATTGAACCACAGGAGAAAGGGGCAACAGTGCCGCTCACGGAAGGTTCCCGAAGGAAGTGGACATGTAATATCACGGCCACTCACGTCACCCCGAGGCTCCAGCGAAATGAGCGGCATAGATTACAATATATTAATATATAAAATTATCACTATATAATATTAAATATTATACACTATAATAATTACTAAATAAAATTAATATTTAGCGGCGCATAATTGCGTCGCTAAATAGCGACACAGCCTATGCGTCGCTAAATAGTGATGCATTTAGCGATGCATATTATGTGTCGCTAAATAGCAACGCAATTTTACATCGCTAAATTTCTGCCAACTGGTGTTAATGCGCCAAATTAGCACGCAATTAGCGACTATTAGTGACGCAATAATGTATCACTAATCCTAATTTATAAACCCCCCCCCTCCCCCTCAATCATTCGTCGCTAATCCTAATTTATAAACCCCCTCCCCCTCAATCCCTAATCTCCTCCTCCTCCCTGCTTCCTCCCCAACCCGGCAGCGCCTCTCCCTCCCTCTTTCTCCTCCTCCCTCTTCCCCACCTCCGGCGGCACTCCTGCGTCCCTCCAGCACCCGACCTCCTCACCGGCGATGCCAATTTTTAGATAACCCCCCCTCCCCCCCCCTCTCGCCGGCCATGGCCGGGGTCGTGCCCCCGCCCTCGCCAGTCACGGCCGGGGCCGGCTGTAGCCGCTTGGTGGCCGACCGGGCCTGGACACAGTCCGTGGCCATGCCAAGGCCAAGGAAAAAAAAATTAAAAGCCCCCTTCCCCCCCTCCTCCCCCCCCCCCCCCCCCCTCCCCCTCCCCTCTCGCCCCCCTTCCCCCCCTCCTCCCCCTCCCCCTCCCCCTCCATGGCCAGGCCACGGCCAAGGAAAAAAATAAAAATTTTAAACACCCCTTCCACCCCTCCCTCTCCCCCTCCCCCTCCCCTCTCATCGGCCACGGCCGCGGCCGGTCGTGGCCACCTGGTGGAAAAAAAAATTTTAAACCACCCCCAGCCCCCCCACCCCTCCCCCTGTCGCCAGCCATGGCCGCGGCCGTGGCTATCCTTGCCAGCCACAGTCGGTCGTGGCCATGGCTGGTGGCCAGCCGTGGCCTATCAGACAAAAAAAAAAATTTAAACCCACCCCCCCTCTCCCTGTCGCCGGCCATGGCCATGGCCATGGTCGTCCTCGCCAGCTATGGCCATGGCTGCCTAGTGGCCGGTCATAGCCTGGCTACAGTCCGTGGCTGCGGCCAGGCAAAAAAAATTATAAAACCCACCCCCTAGCCCCCCCTTCCCCTATCGCCGGCCAGGACCGTCCTCCCTAGCCACGGCCGCGGCTGGCTGTAGCCACATGGTGGCTGGCTGTGGCCTAACAACGTCCGTGGCCAGGCTGCGGCCAGGCACAAAAAATTATAAAACCCACTCCCCAGACCGCCCTCCCCCTGTCGCCGGCCACGGCTATGGCCGTGGCCATCCTCATCGGTCGTGGCCCGGCCACAGTCCATGGCCAGGCCACGGCCAAGCCAAAAAAAATTTATATAATTATTGTTGAATTTTTCAGCATGTTAAACTATGCATGGTAGTTTATTGGTGAATATCTTACATATATTGTTGCATCTTATTTTTGTTATGAAATGGTTTTGATTTTGACTTTGATTTAAGTTACAAGAACATGTTATATTGGGATATGTTATTTTGGTAATGAGATTATGTATGGCTTTAATAGATGTATGATGTGAGAACGGTTGATGTGTTATAAAAATTTTCGGTCCAACCTGTTCAATATTAAAACTATAGTATATTAGATAATACTATGCATAAATATTGGATTAAGATTATTATCTTGGACATAATAATCTTACGAAGTTAGTGACTACAGACCTTAATCAAAATATATATAATAGTCAAGAAAACTTTTCACAGGCATAAGTTCGATTGTTTTGAGAATTGAATATTATTTCTCGCAGCACTATAACCTTTAGACCCGTTTGAGAATTTCTCAAATTGTCCTAGTGGACAGTTTGAGATTATTTTTTGCGATATGTTAGTATGCTATTAGTTATCGGTTGAGATTGCGGTTTGTATTTCCTCATACATTCTCCTAGTGTGGCATATATGCCATACATTTCGGAGAATATATGAGAAAATGCTGCTAAAATTTTAACGTAAATGATGATAATTAATAGCAAAATAACATATCATAGAAAATAATCTTGAATGGGATAGGGCCTTACCTTTTAGATATGAAGTGAAGGTAGAATTAACTTAGGATATTTGCATACTTGTGAAGTCTAACGAACTCCACGTGGCACGGCCTTGCAGGGCAGGGACCTAATAAATTGGTTGCAATCATTAAAAATAAAATTGATTTATTGTTATAAATTATTTAAATAGTTATTATTTAAAAAATAATTTAGTTATATATTATTAATACTAATATAGTTTTATGTTGGTTTTCTTTAATGGTTTACCAGAAAATTGTATAAGTTGGTCAAAAATGAGCGGACCTCGCTCGTGGATATATGTAAGAATAAAAGATGGCTTGCTTAATCCAGATTTTTTGAATGGATTGAAAGAATTTATTGGATTTGCATGTAGCCAACCTGAATGGATGGATGGGCCTAGGATTAGGTGCCCCTGCAACTTATACAGGTGTCAAAATAAAGCCTACAGACTGTTATTGAAAATGATTTCTATATGCTTGCAACTAGGAATATATAAGTATATATATATATATATATATATATATATATATATATATATATATATATATATAGAAAATATATTTATGGTGTGTGGCAGATGATATTCAGTGAAAAAAAATTATCTCAAAATAAGAGTAAGTTAAAGAAGAGGCAGATTAAACCACTGCCCTAAAGGAGATTTGGTCCCCTTTTCGTATGAAGAAAAACCACAGCTCTCCTCCAAGGTACAACTACCATAGCTCTCCTCCAAGGTACAACCCGGTCGATCTCAATAGGATGCCGATTAGCAATCTTCAAAAAAAAAAACAAGAAAATACAGAGTTGTTGTTCCATTTTTTTTTATGAAAAACAAACTGGGGTGCTGCCCTATTTATAGACTTTTTTTTTTTTGAAATGGTCTGTTTTATTTTTTAAAAATAGCCAGCATTTAATTTTTTTTGTAAAGGCGTTTGGTTTATTTTTAACGGCCAAACGTTTGGGTTTTAAAATGGTCAGGCATTGGAAAAAAACAGTAAGCGTTAGTTTTTTTGTTTTTAAAGCTAACGCTTCTCTTGGTTATATATATATACCAGGGTAACTGAAAAGAAGACGGGAAAAGAATCTGAATGTTAATTACCTTTGAAAGAAATGGAAGCAGAAGGCCGGGCAACGGCGCGGAATAGGGTGAAGGTGCCTTAAGCATTGTGCGGAATAGGGTGCTTCGCCTTAGCATTGTTGCTTTGCTCGCTAGACTGGGGACAAGAATTAAGAGACTGGGGAGAAGAAGAGTCGGACCGGGGACAAGAATTAAGAGACTGGGGACAGGAAGAGTCGTGCCTTTGTATTAGAGGTGGGCACTGGGCCGTGCCACCCATGGCACGGCACGGCTCAGGCCCTGATGGGCCGTGGCACGGCTACAGTACCGGACCGTGCTGGGCCCAGAAAATTTTTTCTGTTGGCCCAGCATGGCACGGCCCATGACGGGCCTAGGCCGTGCCACGCACGGCCCAGGTGGGCTTGGGTCGTGCCAGGCATGGCCTAGGGGGCCTGGAACGTGCATGGCTCGGCCCACCTGGGGCCTGGCCCATGCACAGCTCAAATAAAAAAATTTATAAAAAATATAATTTTTTTTGATAAATTAAAAATTATTAGGAATAAAGAATTTTATTAATATAAAGCCACCATAATGGTGAGGGGTTTGGCACAGACCCCTACCAGTTTATTAATTTAAAATTAAAATGATACAGAAGGGAGGGGGCTAGGCCTGACCTCTAGAACATAATACCTAGGCCTGACCTCTAGAACATAATACAATAAGTAAGAAGAAAAAAATAGAAAGATCGCAACCGTCGGATCATCGCCGATTGGATGGATCGCAACCGTCGGATCGATCATCGCCGATCGGGATCATGGCTTCGATCGATCGCAACTGTTGGATCGTCTTCGATGGGATAGATGACAACTGTTGGATTGATCATCCCCGATCGGGATCATGGCTTAAATCGATCGCAACCGTCAGATCGTCTCCGATCGGATCGATCGCAATGGTTCGATCGATCATCACCAATCGGGATCATGGCTTGGATTGATCGCAACCGTCGGATCGATCATCGCCGATCGGGATCATGGCTTGGATCGATCACAACCGTCGGATTGATCATCGCCGATCGGGATCATGGCTTAGATCGATCAAAGACGTCGGATCGTCTCCGATCGGATTGACCACAATGGTCCGATCGATCATCGCCGATCGGGATCATAGCTTGGATCGATCGCAATCATCGGATCGTCTCCGATTGGATAGATCGCAATCGTTCGATCGATAATAGCAGATCAGGATCATGGCATGGATCGATCGCAACCGTCGGATTGTCTCTGATCAGATCGATCATCGCCGATCGGGATCATGGCTTGGATCGATCGCAACCGTCGGATCGTCGCCGATCGAATGGATCGCAACCATCGGATCGATCATCGCCGATCAGGATCATGGCATGGATCGATCGCAACCGTCGGATCGTCTCCAATCGGATCGATCGCAATCGTCAGATCGATCATCCCTGATTGAGATCACGGCTTGGATCGATCGCAGACGTCGGATCGTCTCCGATCCGATGGATCGCAATAGTCCGATCGATCATTGTCGATCAGGATCATGGCTTGGATTGGTCGCAACCATCGGATCGTCTCCGATCGGATGGATCACAACTGTTGGATTGATCATCACCGATCGGGATCATGGCTTGGATCGATCGCAACTGTCGGATCATCTCCGATCGGATTGATCGCAACCGTCAGATTGATCATCGCCGACCGAGATCATGGCTTGGATCGATCCAGACGTCAATCATCTCCGATCGGATGGATCGCAACCGTCGGATTGATCATCGCCGATCGGGATCATGGCTTGGATCGATCGCAGACATCGGATCATCTCCGATCAGATGGATCACAACCGTCGGATTGATCATCGCCGATCATGATCATGGCTTGGATCGATTGCAGACATCGGATCGTCTCCGATCGGATTGATCGCAACAGTCCGATCGATCATTGTCGATCGGGATCATGGCTTGTATCGATCGCAACCATCGGATCGTCTCCGATCGGATGGATCGCAACTGTTGGATTGATCATCGCCGATCAGGATCATGGCTTGGATCGATTGCAACCGTTGGATCGTCTCCGATTGGATGGATTGCAACCATCGGATCGATCATCCCCTATCGGGATCATGGCTTGGATCGATCGCAACCGTCGGATCGTCTCCGATCGGATTGATCGCAACAATCCAATCGATCATCGTCGATCGGGATCATGGCTTGGATCGATCGCAATCGTCAGATCATCGCCGATCGGATGGATCGCAACTGTCGGATCGATCATCCCCGATCGGGATCATGGCTTGAATCGATCGCAACCGTCGGATCGTCTCCGATTGAATTGATTGCAATGGTCCGATCGATCATCGCCGATCGGGATCATGACTTGGATCGATTGCAACCATCGAATCATCGCCGATCGGATGGATCGCAACCGTCGGATCGATCATCGCCGATCAGGATTATGGCATGGATCGATCGCAACCGTCGGATCATCTCCGATCAGATCGATCGCAATCGTCGGATCCATCATCGCCGATCAGGATCATGGCTTGGATCAGCTGGCTGGTGCCTAGGTGCACAGTGTACTCCTGGCACCAGCCGTGCCATGGCATAGCCTACAAAATGGCCCAGCAGGGCCGTTCTGGCACGGCCCAGCAGGGCCATTGCTGGGCCGTGCCAAAACGGCCCTTCTGGGCCGTGCCATGGCACGGCCCACAAAACGGCCCAGAAGGGCCGTTTTGGCACGGCCCAGCAACGGCCCTGCTGGGCCGTGCCAGGCACGGCACGTGGCCCATTTCTTGATGGGTCACGGGCCGTGCCGAATTTGAATTTTTTTTGAGTGGGCCATGCCTGACACGGCTCATTTGTTAATGGACCAGGCACGGCACGATAATTTTTTTGGCATGATGAGCCTAGGCCGTGCCGTGGCACGGCCTAGTGCCAATGCGTACTTTGTATAAAGGCTCTAGACCAATTTATTATGCATTTATTTATTTATTTATTTTTATTTTTCTCTCTACCAGTTGTCATCCAATTGGGAGTTTTTTTTTGTTTCGCAATGTAAAATATTTCTATTAATGACTTACAAGACTCTTCAACTTTTTATCCAAACCAACTTTTCCACCTTATCTCTACCGGTTGTCATCCGGTTAGAATTTTTTTTTTCCTTATTTCGCAATGTAAAATACTTCTAATAATGACCTACGAGACTCTAACTTTTTATCCGGACCAACTTTATTATGCATTTATTTTCTTTTTTACCCCTTTCTGATTTTTACCCTTTCGGATCTTATGTCATACAGTTGTTATTCAGTTGTCATCCAGTTATAGTTTTTTTTTCTTATTTCGCAATGTAAAATATTTCTAATAATGATTAATGACCTACGAGATTTATTATGCATTTTTTTTTCTTTTCTTTTTTTTTCCTTTCTGATCATACCATGGGAGTTTTTTTTTTTTTTTTCTTTTGGCTTAGTTCGTAATGTAAAATATTTCTAATAATGACCAAGAAAAAAAAGTTTTATTAGGACATCAAAAGAAACTCATGACAATATCTCACGAAGGTAAGACTTGGAGAGAGAAGCTTTGAAATCTTTTGGATAAATCTCACGAACGAAAGGTTTAAGGGAGAGATAGTCATGCTACATGAGTATCTCTGAAGCCATACAATTATGAAAAGATAAAAGATTTCAAATATTTTGGATAGTATCTCACGAAGTTAAGGCTTTATGAGAGAGAGAGAGTACATGAGCTCTTTCTGAAGCCATACAATTAAGAAAAGATAAAAATTTTAAATTTTTTTAATAATATCTCAAAGAAAGATTTTATTGAAATAAACTATACGGATCGTTAAAGGAAAAGCGCTTGGTGAGAAGTCTGTAATGGCTCTAGAGAAAAGGAAGCATACCGGAGGAGGACATGGGAACTCAAGAGAGAGTCCCAGAAAAAAAATTCTTATTCATCAATCGTACATTTGACCATAGGCAAGAGAGAAATAAAAAAAAAACTCTCTTGATAAAGAGAAAATAAATAAATAAATAAATAAATAAATGCATAATAAATTGGTCTAGAGCCTTTATACAAAGGCGCGACTCTTCTTGTCCCCAATCCAGCAAGCAAAGCAACAATGCTAAGGCGAAGCACTTTATTCCACACAATGCTAAGGCGAAGCACCCTATTCTGCGCCGTTGCCCAGCCTTTGTGGGCTTCTTCTTCTTTTTCTTGCAAAGGTAATAATTAGCATTCAGATTCTTTTCGCCGTTTTCTTTTCAGTTACCCTAGTATATATATATTATAACCAAGAGAATTGTTAACGCCGAAGCGTTAGCTTAAAAAAAAAACTATTTTTTCCCAAACATCTTACCGTTTTAAAAATCTAAATGTTCGGCCGTTTAAAATAAACCAAAGGCCTTAAAAAAAATTAAATGCTTGCCATTTTTAAAAAATAAAACAGACGCCCATTCTAAGAAAAAAAAATACCACCTTAACTTTTCAGAGAAAAAAATGGAACAGTATTTTCTTGCTATTTTTTTTGAAGATTGCTGATCGGCGTCCTTTTGAGATTGCGCTGCCAACGGACGTTGGAGTTTTGGCTTCTGTATTATACATAATACATGGGAGGAGAGCTCCCCTCCTCCGCCCTCGGCTGTGCTTCGATCTCTTGTCATGGGGTTACCTCCCTAGTGGCCGATCGGAGGGTCGGGCTCAGCCTTGTGCCGCTCTCATCTTTCCTCTAAATCAAGAGACAGATAGGGGCCTATACCATGATGGTGATGGGTGACGGAGAATTACGGTTCGATTCAGGAGAGGGAGCCTGAGAAATGGCTACCACATCTAAGTAAGGCAGCAGGCGCGCAAATTAACCAATCCTGACACGAGAAGGTAGTGACAATAAATAACAATACTGGCCGGCTCTTCGAGTCTGGTAATTGGATTGAGTACAATCTAGTACAATCTAAATCCCTTAACAAGCGGATCCATTGCAGGGCAAGTCTGGTGCCAGCAGTCGAGGTAATTCTAGCTCCAATAGCGTATATTTAAGTTGTTGCAGTTAAAAAGCTCATAGTTGTACATTGGGCTAGGCTGGCCAGTTCGTCCCATGGAACGATGTGCACCAGCGGCGCCACGGTGTGCTCGGGTGGCCGACTATAAGGTCATACCCGGTACTGATGCTGCCTTCAGTCCGATCCATGCCTTTGTGCCGAGAATATAGCCTTAACCCTAAATGTCGTAAACCAATGATAACCCCTAAAACCCTTGATAAATGCACAAATAATCATAATAAACATATTAATTAAGAGGTCAAATTAATTTTATTATTTAATATTTGATTATTTTATATAATATTTGTAGGTAAAGTCCATCAACTTAAAGTGCTCAATTTTAGGAGTCCAACGGCGCAAACGACACTCAAATCGGACTTAAAATGAGTTCGGAATTGATTTTACAATGATTTATTTGTTTTTGCACGTATCTCAAAGCAAAGTCGGCACCAACTGCCGAGTTCATCGTTTCTCACTCGAACTTTCTTTTTTTTCTCCCGATTCTTCTCCTCTTCCAATTCAATCGTTCCCTCCACTAATCAAGAAATAAATTGGATTGAAAATTCTTAAATTAGAAGAATAAGCTTCAGATGGAAGGAATTTTGATTCCATCTGTGATCTTTCCGGGAATTCTCCGCATCCACATCGTCTCTACATCCGACCGTCTAATATGGAAACAGGGAGCGTCTTCTCCGTGTCTGGGCCTCTATAAATAGTAGCTAAGAGGAGGCAGAGGGGGAGGCGTATGTTCCCAGGTTCTAGGAGCCATTGGGAGTCCCCAAGAGCCGTCCGGAGGTTCTGTAGCATTCGTGGCGTGGAGGCTCTATTCTGCGTTCGTGGGATTCGTGGAGAGTTCTGTTCTGTGTCCGTGGGCATTGGAGATTTCGTGGAGGCTGCTCTGTTCCCAGGAGCCAGTGGGCAGTTCTTAGGCGGTCATTCATGGGCGTTCTTCTTGGAGGCTCAGCTATTCGTGGGCGTTTTCTTGGAGACTCTGTCCTTATCCGTGGAGGCTGCTCTGTTGAAGAATTTGTGGCTTGGAAGCAGAGGAAGAACAGAGGGCCCAGTTCAGCCCGTCTTCGGTCTGGTTCAGCCCGGCTTGGTTCAGCCCATCTTCGGTTTGGTTTAGGAAGAATTTGTTGCTTTCTTGTTGCGTTCTTAATATCAGAAAATAAAACTCTTCAATTTTAGATTTTAATAAGCACTCTTGGATTTTATTGAAATACAACTTTTATTCATGTTTAATTGTTATTGAATTCTATTTAAGTGGAAATAATTTTTGACTGGTCTATTCTTAAAAGGGATGGCCGTGATCTACGGGTATGAGCCGTGCTCTTATAAAGATAGATCATATCTTAATTATTTTACACTATTAATTATCTATTTATTTAAATTATAAATTTATTTCAAGATAACCGCTAAAGTCCCTGTGGATTCGATCCCTTATTCTCGCTATTCTATTAGTGAAATTAAGGTATTTAATCGTTGCGCTACGACACGCATCAGATTTTGGCACCGTTGCCGGGGACTTAAATATGTTATTTTGAAAAAAAATTATATAAAAAAATTAGATTAATTTTCTCTTAATTCTAATTTTGAATAGTTATTGTCTCTTTATTTTATTACCTTAATTGTTAGAATTTCATATTTTCTTTTTAACATAAAAAAAAAATTTATTACTTTCCTTCTTGTCACAAATCCACTTTTAACCTAATCAAATTTTCCTTTTAATTAACTTACCTTAAAGAACCTGAAAGAAAACCCTAAGACACCTTCCATAAAACATAATTAATTTAAGATATATATATATATATATATATATATATAAAATAATTATTTTATTTCTTCTTAGATTGACTTAGGTAAATTTATTTTCTGCAAAACTCAAAATTCTTCCATTGACATCTCATAATTTATTAGGAAATTAGAAACCTAATCACAAAAATCTTTAAAAAAAGTAATTAGATTAATTTTGTTTGATAATTTCAAGAGCTGGACATCTGATTGTTGCATAGCATTTTCATAATTAACTTTAAGGGCACAAACCCTAATCAAGATAAGGTGGGGATTTCATCACCCTTCCTTGGCCCACAAACCACATCCTTCATTTTGCATTAACCCAAACCTTTAACTCTAAAATTAACTAGACGTTTAAGGACAAGGCACCCAAAAGAGTTGGACCGGGTCGAGATTGACTGCTTAACTGGTGTCTAGAAAAGGAAAGGAAAGTGGTTACTTAATTGGTTCCGTTCGCTTACCTAGTAAGCAACGGGGGGACCCCACTGACCTTACCCTTAACTGGCTAGTTAATCAGCTAATTTTTGACTTGGAGGGCTCCAAGGCGGTCTTGGAAGTTAGGAGCTGTCTAGATCTAGGTAAACCTAGAATAGAGAGTCTAATCTTTGTTAACTTAAACCTAATTAAATTATTCACTCTTAGTTCTAGGAATCTTTTAGGATATTTTCTTTAGAATCTTCTTCTTTCTCTTCTATTAATAAAAAAAACTGAATTATTGTTTGCTTTAGAGTCATTGTAGGGTGTATGCTTGGTCGCCGATCGTTGCAACCCAACCTTATACCCTTAGATCCTGAGATAGAAAGAACTTTTAGAGCAAACAGACTCAGAATTATGGATCCTAATAACGAAAATAATCAACCACGACAGTTAAAAGAGTATTTTACTCCTTCAAGGTATACCTACTCTCCCTGCATTCAAGTGCCTCCAGTAGAGGCTGTCCAATATGAAATTAAGTCAAGTGTAATCCAAATGTTACCATCTTTCTATGGACTTACAAATGAGGATCCCTACAAACACTTAGATGAATTCTTGGAAATTTGCTCAACTGTCAAGATTCAAAATTTCTCTGATGATGCACTTAGGCTTAAGTTATTCCCTTTTTCCCTAAAAGATAAAGCCAAGTATTGGTTAAATTCATTAGACACTGTTATAATTTCAACTTGGGATCATCTTCAGAGAGATTTCTTAAGAAATATTTTCCTATAGGAAAAACGAATCAAATTAGAAAAGCCATAACAAGTTTTTCCCAGACAGATGGAGAAATGTTCCATGAGACATGGGAGAGATTCAAAGAACTGATTAGAAAATGTCCACATCATGCTATACCCAAATGGCAACTGGTTCAGTGCTTTTATGATGGTTTATCAGAAAAGCATAGGCAAATGGTTGATGCTTCATGTGGTGGGACATTTATGTTAAAAAATGAACATGAAGCTTGGCAACTCTTTGAGACATTGAGTGAGAATTCATTACATCACATGTCAGTTGCTCGTCGAGACCCTCCCGTAGAACCTAAAAGAGGTGGAAATATATGAAATAGGTCATTCTACAGATATCTATACTAAGGTAGATGAATTATCCCATAAACTTGACCGGATTCTACAAGTTGGAAACATCTCTTCCCCATCTACTCAATTACATGAGGTCTGCATAATTTGTTCGAGTCCAACCCATTCTATAGGTGAATGTCCAGCTGCATACCAATTTCCTGAACTTGTTCAAGAGCAAGCCCACCAAGCCCAAACCCGATTAGCTCCTAGAACAGGAAATGATCCATATTCAAATACTTACAATCCTGGCTGGCGAAATCACCCAAATTTTTCTTGGAAACCTCAACCTGTACCAATTCATCGATCAGACCTAATTATCAAGAAACCAATTTTAGAAGCATGCCATATTCACAATATCCAAACATCCCACAACCTCCACCGAATAATCAGCCTACTTTTGAAGACAAAGTGTTACAAGCATTGAAAGGGCTAGAAATGAATACTCAAATCCTTCACTCCCACACACAATCTATTGCAAAACTAGAAACTCAGATAGGTCAATTAGCCACAGCATTCAGTAGAAGGGAGGAGGGTAAGTTACCTAGTCAGCCTATCGATAACCCGAAAGGACAATTCATGGCTGAAGGTTCCAATAGTCCTGACAAATTCCCAGAACATGCTAAATCAGTCATGACTCTCAGAAGTGGAAAAACATTGAACCCACCTGAACCAACCCAGAAATTAGAAGTGGCTAAACCAGAAGAGAGAAGAAATGAAAAGAAAAGGAATTCAATGATCAAGCAATCATACCTAAAGCCCCATTCCCTAGTGCTTTAGAATCTCCTTTGCCTTCAGATAAGAAGAATATAAAAATGAATGAGATGCTTGAGTTATTTAAGCAAGTCCAAATAAACTTACCTCTTCTCGATGCTATCAAGCAAGTTCCAGCTTATGCCAAATTTTTGAAGGATCTATGCACACAAAAACGGAAAGCCAAGACACAAATACCAAAAAAGATACATTTGACTGAGCAAGTCAGCTCAGTTGTTCAGCAAATAACCCCACCCAAACTAAAAGATCCTGGTACCCGATTATATCATGTGTCATAGGAAACTTCACAATCAAGAAAGCATTATTAGATTTGGGTGCGAGTGTAAACCTTCTCCCAAGTTCAGTGTATGAGTTATTTGGATTTGGAGAGTTGAAACCCACGACAGTAACACTACAATTGGCAGATAGATCAGTCAAAGAACCTCGTGGAATATTGGAAGATGTATTAGTAAAGGTGGATGAATTCTATTTTCCTGTCGACTTCCTTGTGTTAGATATGGAATCTAGCGTAATCCTAACCAAATTCCCATCATCCTTGGAAGACCTTTTCTAGCTACCGCTAATGCATGTATAAATTGTAGAACAGGTGTGATGGATGTATCTTTTGGAAACAAAGATGAGATTAAATATTTTTAATGCTTCCCAAGGACCACCTGTGTATGATTTAAATGAAGTAAACATGATAGAAGAAGTTGTAGATAAGAAATTCCAAAGTTTGATTGATTCGGATCCTTTACAAACATGTCTTACACATTTTGGAATAGATGACTTTGATATTGATGAGTATACCAAAGAGATAAACATGTTATTAGAACCACCTAAGTTCGACACCATCCCTCCTTGGACTATAAAATATGAACCACTTCCAACTAAACCAAGTCCTTTAATACCATCCTTGGAAGAACCACCCCAACTAGAATTGAAACCTCTTCCAGATGACTTAAAATATTCATTCCTTGGACCCAATGATACCCTTCCAGTAATCATTGCATCTACCCTAACCTCTGAGCAGAAGATAAATTGGTAGATGTACTTAAAGAATATAAAGAGGCAATTGGATGGACAATAGCTGATCTTAAGGGAATTGACCCTTCCGTTTGCATGCACCACATTCATAGTGAAATTGAAGCCAAACCACATAGAGACATGCAACGAAGGCTAAATCCAAACATGAGGGATGTTGTTAAGAAAGAAGTAGTAAAATGGCTTGATGCTGGTATCATTTATCCAATTTCAGATAGCCAATGGGTCAGTCCAATCCAAGTAGTACCTAAAAAATCGGGTATTACCGTGATTAAAAATGAAAAGGGCGAATCAATTCCTACTCGCACATCAACTAGTTGGAGAGTGTGTATAGATTATCGAAAGTTGAATGCCGTGACTAGGAAAGACCACTTTCCTTTGCCTTTTATCGATCAAATTCTAGAACGGTAGCGGGACAAAGTTTCTTTTGTTTCTTAGATGGATATTCAGGATACAATCAAGTCCCAGTATTTCCTGCAGATCAAGAAAAGACCACCTTCACTTGTCCCTTTGGAACATTTGCCTTTAGACGCATGCCATTTGGTCTTTGTAATGCACCAGCCACTTTTCAACGATGTATGTTGGCCATATTTTCTGATATGATTGGTCAATTTTTGGAAGTATTTATGGATGATTTTTAGTTTTTGGTGCATCATTTGATAGCTGCCTCGAGAACTTGACTAAGGTACTGAAACGATGTATGGAAATGAATTTAGTCCTAAGTTGGGAGAAGAGCCATTTTATGGTTCGTGAGGGAATTGTGCTCGGACACATTGTTTCAGAGCGAGGTATTGAGGTTGATAAAGCCAAGGTTGAATTGATCTCAAATCTACCACCCCCAACCTCAGTTAAACAAGTACGATCTTTCCTTGGTCATGCTGGTTTTTATAGACGCTTCATCAAGATTTCAGTAAAATTTCTCGACCATTGTGTAATTTGTTGACCAAAGATAGTTCTTTTAATTTTGATGAAGATTGTCTAACAGCCTATAACATCCTTCGAACTGCTTTGACCACTGCACCAATTATCAAGCCCCCAGATTGGACCATACCTTTCGAAATCATGTGTGATGCTTCTGATTATGCTGTAGGGGCAGTTCTAGGACAGAAACTCAATCGAGAACCCCATGTAATTTATTATGCTAGCAAAACTCTTTCAGATGCACAAATGAACTATACTACCACTGAAAAAGAATTACTAGCAGTTGTGTTTGCCCTAGAAAAATTTAGATCATATCTGTTAGGGTCTAAGGTTTTAGTTTATTCAGATCATGCAGCATTGAGGCATCTTATATCAAAAAAGGATACAAAACCCAGACTGATTAGATGGATCCTTCTACTACAAGAATTTGATCTAGAAATCTTAGATAAGAAGGGTTCTGAAAATATGGTAGCAGATCATATCTCTAGGATCTCAGTGGAATACAATAAAGAAATAATCAGAGATAGGTTTCCTGATGAGCAAGCTGTTCTCAATTTCCCATAGCAGTCTTCCCTGGTTTGCCCACATTGTGAATTATTTGGCAACAGGAAAAGTACCTTCCCACTGGACAAAACAAGAAAAAGATAGATTTTTCTCACAAATCAAATATTACTTTTGGGAAGACCCTGAATTATTTAAGTACTGTTCAGATCAGGTGATTAGGCGATGTGTCCCGAGAGTGAATTCAAAAGTATACTTAACTTCTGTCATTCTCTTGCCTGTGGAGGACATTTTAGTGGAAAGAAAACTGCAGCAAAGGTACTGCAAAGTGGGTTTTATTGGCCAACTCTTTTTAAAGATGCACATGAATTTAGCCGTAATTGTCTCCAATGTCAACAAACAGGAAATATTTCTCGAAAAGACATGATGCCCCTAAACCCTATCTTGGTTGTAGAAATTTTTGATGTATGGGGTATTGATTTTATGGGCCCATTTCCTTCCTCTTTTGGATTCGAATACATTCTAGTGGCAGTTGATTATGTGTCAAAATGGATTGAAGCCATGGCAACTCGAACCAATGACCATAAAGTTGTAATCAAGTTTATTCAGCATAATATCCTTAGTCGTTTTGGATGCCCAAGGGCTATAATTAGTGATGGGGGTACACATTTCACGAATAGACACTTTGAAGGATTAATGAACAAATATGGAATTACTCATAAGGTAGCTACACCTTATCATCCCCAAACTAGTGGCCAAGTTGAAATATCAAATAGAGAAATTAAAAATATCCTTGAGAAACGGTGAGACCTGATAGGAAAGATTGGTCAGAACGTTTGGATGATGCATTATGGGCTTATCGTACTGCATTTAAAACTCCCATAGGAATGTCTCCTTATCGGCTCGTATTTGGAAAGCCTGCCATTTACCTGTAGAATTAGAACACCGTGCATTTTGGGCCATCAAGCAATTTAATTATGATATGAAAAATGCAGGTGTTATAGAAAACTTCAATTGAATGAGTTAGAAGAGCTACGAAATGAGGCATATGAGAGCTCAAAAATTTATAAAGAACGAACCAAAGCATATCATGACAAATTTATTAATAGAAAAACTTTTGAACCAAATCAAAAAGTATGGCTTTACAATTCAAGATTACATCTTTTCCCTGGAAAACTTCGTTCACGATGGAATGGACCTTTTATAGTAACTCAAGTATTTCCTATGGAGCTGTAGAGCTTAAAGACCCCAAGCAAGGGAAATACATTCAAAGTAAATGGCCAACGTTTGAAACCATATATAGAAGAAATTAATGATGGAGAAGTTGTTGAATCAATTGATCTTGTGAACCCAAACTATCATAATGAGTAGCACAGTCTGGCTGAAGACTTTAAACTTAGCGCTCTTGGGAGGCAACCCATTTATTAGTTATTTTTAACCTTCTGCTCTTTTAGTATGATCTCTCCTTTTAGTATGACCAGAGAAGAGCAACATAAGTAGATTGAAAGAAGATGGCAACAATGAAACCTCCAACCTTCAAATACTCTACCAGGTAGTATCTTTCCTTGAAAGTAATTTTTCTTCCATTAGGGACAATGGAAATTAAGTTGGGGGGGAAAGAATAAGTAAATCCTCGAGTAAAACTATAATCAGATGTGTGTACCAAATTCTGTCTCGATTTGAAGTTAATCAAGCAGTCTGATTAATGATTAATGGTTAGATTATTTTTGAGATACTGAGGAATAAATTATTAAGAAAACCTAATAAAAGGTAGGGTTTAGCCCAGAAAAATTCTTAGAATAATTTCAAACCCTCTTGACCACTGATCTTAATAGTACAATCTACTTAATAAGGGTATGGGTGAAAATGTCATTCAAAAAAAAAAGAGAGAAAAAAAGAAAAAATCTCTCTTAAAGTTAATAAATTAGGTTCTTAGCATCTTTCACTAAGTAACCGGGCCCCGTCACCTAAGCAAGTGATGTTGTTCGCATAAAAAGGTAAGAATGTAAAAGAACCTAAGTAAAGTCAGTCCTACCTAAAGCCTTTTTGACTCGAGTCAGTAAGTCCGAGGGGTGTTTTACACCTAATGCCCTAAAACCAATTGGTTTGGGAGCCATTGGCCTAAAGCTCGCTACAAGGGTTAATTAGAAAGCAAGGGGTTAGGACATTGCACTGACTTTATACATAAATAAATAAATAAATAAGGGGACTAAATTACAAAAACATTACACCCAACCCAAATTAAGTTAGAAGACTTAAATAGAGAAGTGGAAAGTTGGTGAAGGAAGACTTCTATAAATTCTTATGGACTACACTCTATCACTAAAGGGGTAAACTTAATAATCCGATGAAGTACCTCCCTTATGATCTAACCAAAATTTTTTAGAACGGTAAGATAACTATCAATTCTTGAACTAGCTTGGTACATATTTCTAATTTTTTTTTTACTCGAGGACGAGTAAGATTCAAGTTGGGGGGAGTGATAAACGCACAAATAATCATAATAAACATATTAATTAAGAGGTCAAATTACTTTTATTATTTAATCTTTGATTATTTTATATAATATTTGCAGGTAAAGCCCATCAACTTAAAGAGCTCAATTTTAGGAGTCCAACGATGCAAACGGCACTCAAATCGGACTTAAAATGAGTTCGGAATTGATTTTACAATGATTTATCTATTTTGCACGCATCTCAAAGCAAAGTCGGCACCAACTGCCGAGTTCATCATTTTCTCCGCGAACTCTTTTTTTTCTTCCAATTCTTCTCCTCTTCCAATTCAATCGTTCCCTCCACCAATCAAAAAATAAATTAGATTGGAAATTCTCAAATTGGAAGAATAAGCTTCAGATGGAAGGAATTTTGATTCCGTCCGCGATCTTTTCGGGATTTCTTTGCGTCCGCATCGTCCCTACATTCGGGCATCTGATATGGAAATAGGGAGCATCTTCTCCGCGTCTGGGCCTCTACAAATAGCAGCAAAGAGGAGGCAGAGGAGGGAGGTGTCTGTTCCCAAGTTCCAGGAGCCATTAGGAGTCCCCAAGAGCTGTCAGGAGGTTCTGTAGCGTTTGGCGTGGAGGCTCTATTCTGCGTCTATGGGATTTGTGGAGAGTTCTGTTCTGCGTCCATGGGCATTGGAGATTTTGTGGAGGCTGCTCTGTTCCCAAGAGCCAATGGGAGTTCTCAGGCGGCCGTTCGTGGGCGTTCTTCTTGGAGGCTCGGTCGTTTGTGGGCGTTTTCTTGGAGACTCTGTCCTTATCCGTGGAGGCTGCTCTGTTCCCAGAAAGAGTTCGTGGCTTAGAGGCAGAGGAAGAACAGAGGGCCTAGTTCAGCCCGTCTTCGGTCTGGTTCAGCTCGGCTTGGTTCAGCCCGTCTTCGGTTTGGTTTAGGAAGAATTTGTTGCTTTCTTGTTGCCTTCTTAATGTCAGAAAATAAAACTCTTCAATTTTAGATTTTAATATGCACTCTCAGATGTTATTGAAATAAAACTTTTATTCATGTTTAATTGTTATTGAATTCTATTTAAGTGGAAATAATTTTTGACTGATCTATTCTTAAAAGGGACGGGCCATGATCTATGGGTACGGGTCGTGCTCTTATAAAGATGGATCATATCTTAATTATTGTACACTATTAATTATCTATTTATTTAAATTATAAATTTATTTCAAGATAACCGCTAAAGTTTCTGTGGATTCGATCCCTTATTCTCGCTATTCTATTAGTGAAATTAAGGTGTCTTAAATGTTGCGCTACGACACGCATCAACCCTAAAACCCTAAAACCTAAAACCCTAATCCTCTAAAACCCTAAACCCTAAAACCCCTAGAACCCTAAAACCCTAGAACCCTAAAACCCTAAAACCATAAACCCTAAAACCCTAAACCAAAACCCTAAACCCCGAAACCCTTAATCCTTGAACCATGAATCTCTGAGCCCCTGAACCCCTAAAACCCTATTTAGCGACACACACAAATGTGTCGCTAAATAGCGACGCATTAAAATGCATCACTAAACAGTGACACATTAAAATGCATCACTATTTAGTGACGCAAAATTGCATTGCTAAATAGCAACGCATTAAAATGCATCGCTAAGCTAAACAGTGATTCATTAAAATGCGTCGCTATTGATGCATTTGAATGCGTCGCTATTTAGCGATGCAAAATTGTCGCTAAACAGCGACGCATTATAATATGTCACTAAACAGTGACAAATTTAAATGCATCGCTAAATGTGTCGCTATTTAGCAACAAAATTTTTTGGAGTCGCTAAATCCGTCGCTATAGCGACTGATTTAATGGGTCGCAATTGCATCGCAGATTTCATGGGTCGCAATTGCGTCGCAATTCTGTCGTTATTTTGCGACGAATATTTGCATCGCTAAGTTACGTCGCTATTTCATAAATTTCTTGTAGTGTTAATCAAAATGAGCATATATATATATATATATATATATATATATATATAAGAAGTAACAACATAAGCTTCTAACCTTTATCATTAAAATAGTCAGTGAGATTTGTTATATCTTATTAAAATAATTTTATATTAGATAAAAAATAGTTTAAAAAGTTTATAACTTAAATTCACCTACTACTAATTAATTTATACTCAAGTTTATAAGGCTACGTATATTCTGTTAGATAATAAGTTAATTGAGTCAATAGGTGAGTTTGAACTTTGAAAGTTGACTTAGATGTATAGAAATTGATGAATAGTGGTAAAGAGTGGTAAAGAGTCTCGCTATGGTGTAAACCACATCTACAACTATATTACAAACCATCCCACTGAAACTAGATTCTAACTAGTGTGCTATGAGAACAACTCATTATAAAAAAGAAAAATTATAATACTTTATAAAAATAGTTTTACATAGAATGAAAAAATAATTTAAAGAGTTTATAATTTAAATACATCCATGGCTTGGTAATAGATTAATTGAACCAATATGAGTTTGTCCGTTATAAGGTTTCTTTGATTTGTTGGCAAAAGATAATGGATTTAATTTTTAAGAATATTTTTATTTTAATAGAAAATAAAAAATATATCTGGAAATGTATTGGGTGACTGGCAACGGAAATAATTTATTTAAAATTATAACATTTGAAGCATGGGGAAATTCTATTGGCGCCCCAAATATTACTCTCCACACCCACACTTACTTAAAATTAGAATACCTAAAATACCCTAAGATGTAATTACTTTTCTACCCTTGCTTATTTCTCTACACCCACCTGATCAAAACCCCTAATAAATTTCAAACTTCTCCCAGCACAGCCATCTCCCTTCCTCCTCCCTCTCTCAACGATTGTCTCTGAAATCAGGGTCTAGACAAGGTTTAAAGCTCTCATTTCAACAATGGAGAAGCAACTAGTAATCTGGGAAGGCGACGGTGACGATAAGGTTCGTTTTTAAAAAATGAATCGTCTTTTTTTTTTTTCCCGGAACGCGTTCCGTTCGGCCTACCAGGGCCGAACGGAATAGTTTTGTTCGGCCAGGGCTGGCCGAACATAAACATATGTTCGGCTTAACCTGGCCGAACAGATGCATTCTGTTCGGCTAGGTTATGCCGAACATATTGTTTGTTCGGCCAGTTGGCCGAACAAAGCATTCTCGGCCATGGCCGAACAATCTATTCCGTTCGGCCCTTAGCCGAACGAAACCATTATGTTCCAAATATAAATTTAACATAATATTTTATCCTTGTAGGATGATGCGTCAACCGAATCAAGCAAAATTGGCTCAGATTGTGTTATGGATTACACAAATGAATTTACAACTTACGAAGTAAGATAATTTTGATTGCAATTGTTGCTGACTTGTTTTAATTGTATACTATACTTGCTAAATTATACTATTTATTGTGTAGATATTCAAGAGTAGAGAAGAATTGTGTAGTTGGTGTCGGGAAGCTGGGAGGAGGAATGGATTAGTTATTGTAATTAAAACATCTGATTCGGGAAGCAATGTTAGGAAACCAAGAATCAAGTTAGGTTGCGAAAGGAGCGGTAAGCACAAATGCACAAGCGGAAAGGAAAAGGAAAAGGGATCAAAGAAGAGGGCTAGTGGTACAAAGAAGTGTGGATGCCCATTTTTATTAAGAGGAAGGAAATTGGACACTGGGATGATTGGATTTTGGAGGTTATTTGTGGAGTGCACAATCATCCGTCTGCGAAGCATTTCGAGGGACACTCATATGCTGGAAGATTATCTAGGGAGGAGACTTCATTGTTAGTGGATATGTCGAAAACTTTGGTTCGGCCAAAGGATATATTGTCCACATTGAAGCAAAGAGATGCCCACAATGTTACGACAATGAAGACGATCTACAATGCACGCCAGAGGTGTAAGGTTTTAGAGAAAGCAGGGAGATCACAGATGCAACATCTTCTTGGTCAATTAGCCGATGCTAAATATATTGAGTGGCATAGGAGTTGCGGTAGTACTGACGTGGTGCGTGACTTGTTTTGGGCACACCCTGGATGTATAGATTTGTTACGTGCATTTCCTCGTGTATTGATTATGGATTGCACATACAAGACGAATAGATATCGTCTTCCTCTGTTAGAGATTGTGGGGGTGACATCAACTAATCTCACATTTTCTGTTGCTTTTGCATACATGGACTCTGAGCGGGAAAATAACTATACATGGGCATTAGATAGATTGCGCAGTGTCATGGATGCTGATGTTTTGCCTGAGGTGATAATCACAGATAGAGATTTGGCTCTATTGAATGCAATTAAGAGGGTATTTCCTACATCTTCACATATGTTATGTAGATGGCATATTAGTAGGAATGTTCTGGCTCAATGCAAAAGATTATTTGAAACAAAGGAGAAATGGGATATGTTTATAATGAGTTGGAATATACTGGTCCTGTCAGCCACAGAAGATGACTATAATGTTCGTTGGAGTGCACTTCAGAGAGATTTCAGTTCGTATCCAGATGCCTTGCGATATGTATCAGATACCTGGTTGAGCAAATACAGGGAAAGATTTGTCTCAGCATGGACGGACAATTATAGGCACTACGGGAATGTGACAACAAATAGGTATTACAAGAAAAAGATTTCCCTTAGCAATTCATATATTATATTTTTATCTTTGATATATAACTTTGATCTAATTTTCTTACTTTACTAGGGCTGAAAGTGCACATGCAAGGCTTAAAAGACAGCTTGGTTCAAGCCAAGGTACTTTCGAGTCTTCTTGGACAAAAATAAATAGTTTGATTGAGCTACAGCACAGCGACATTAAAGCCTCATTCGAGAAGAGTTTGACGGTCGTGCAACACAACTTTAAGCCTGCTGAATTCAAAGAACTGCGAGGATTCATATCTATATGTGCATTAAATCATATCCTTGCCCAATCGAATCGGGCCAATTCAGCTGAGATTCATGAATCAGCTTGTGGGTGTGCTATTCGACGCACACATGGCTTACCATGTGCTCATGAGATTTTGCGGTATAGGATGAAAGGTCAGCCTATTCCCCTCGACTGCATAGATCCTCATTGGACGAAACTTGATATGCAGCCTGCTAAAAATGTGCAAAGTGTGAAGTTGACCTGTAAACCAGAGTTGAATATAATTGCCGAGAAATTCGAGCAGTTAGATGGGGCATCTCAATTGCAAATGTTAAAGAAATTAAGAGAGATTGCAAGTCCTGATAGTACATCTCTTGAAGAACCTGCGAAAAGGAAGATCGGTATACGTGGGCGGGCTTCATTGGAGGTTGATACTTCTACTCGCCGTGACCCTTCCGCATTTGAGTTGGTTCTATCTGGACAGGATAGTTATTCACCTGGTTCGCAGCAAAATATTTAGGGATCCCAAGGATGCAGATGCGAAGGGGCAGCCAAAGAAGAAGGTACGAAGCTTTTCTTTAATATAGCTTATCGTTATATTTTATATAATTCATATCATTCAATACAATTTGTAGGTTATTCGTCAACGAATCCGGTCACATAAGCCAATGATCTATATTAATCAACTTCCAGACGGGTTGAGGGCATTCATCCAGCACATCAAGGATGTCAAAGCTGATGGCAACTGTGGATTCGAGCAATTGCTGACTTACTTGGCTTCGGAGAGGAAGATTGGCCACGTGTCAGGAGGGATTTATTACATGAGTTGAACTGTCATATAGAGCACTATCGCGCATTGTATGCTGTCGAGGGGAGGGTTGACGAGATCGCTCATGCATTATCATATTTTGAGGATTGTCCGCCATATGACCGGTGGATGACCATGCCAGATATGGGGCATCTTATAGCATCATGCTACAATGTTGTCCTGTACCACCTCTCCTTGCAACAATGTCTGACTTTCTTACCGCTCAGATCGGTGCCTCTTCCTCTTGTATCCCGTAAAGACATTGCAGTGGCCTTCGTTAATAGCAACCATTTTGTTGAGGTATTAAATATATTACTCTTTGTAAATTTAAGACATTGCTGTTATTCTTGACGATTTTTTAAACTTGATTACTCTTTGTAGGTTTTCTTGTTGCCGGGTCATCCAGTACCGCCAATAGCAACCAACTGGTTAAAATACCATTTACCTTGTGCTTCCGGATGGGCCAATTCTTATGAATCTAGGATTCAACAGTTCAGAGAAAATATATCGTCCGATGTAATACTTAGCGAGACTGTTGAGTTGTAGAGTGCATTGGTTGTTACAAAGTCAACATTTTGTTTATGTAACATTCAATGCAATTGAAATGAAATGAAAGTTTTGAATATCATTTTTTTTATCTTCTTATGTGTGCAAATTGTTTGTATACACTTCGATCAATGTCAAACATTCCATCCCGTGCCATCCCGTTCCATTCGTGCCATCCCGTGCCGGGTGCCGGTGAAGCGGGCCAATAATACGCTGCCGGGCCATCAATTAGTGCCCCGTGCCGGCCCGTGCCGGTGGCGTGCCAAATTTTATTAAAGATTTTGAAATAACTCAATAAATCACTCATTTTAAAATTGGTTGAAAATATAATTTGAGTACCCTCTTGTCTGCGCACCCGACGGCCCGGGACCATATCCTCGGACCCATTCCACACAACCAAAAGCCGCGTGCCGAATTAACCTCCGTTCGGTCTGACAGAGCCGAACAGAGGCAAACTGTTCGGCCCTGTGTGGCCGAACAAATTGCCTCTGTTCGGCCCAGTGTGGCCGAACAGAGGCAATTTGTTCGGCCACACAGGCCGAACAGGCCTTTACCCTGATAACCGTGTTCGGCCCTGTGTGGCCGAACAATTGCCTCTGTTCGGCCACACTGGGCCGAACAGAGGCAATTTGTTCGGCCACACAGGGCCGAACAGTTTGCCTCTGTTCGGCTCTGTCAGACCGAACGGAGGTTAATTCGGCACGCGGCTATTTGGTTGTGTGGAATGGGTCCGAGGATATGGTCCCCGGGCCGTCGGGTGCGCAGACAAGAGGGTACTCAAATTATATTTTCAAATTTTAAAATGAGTGATTTATTGAGTTATTTCAAAATCTTTAATAAAATTTGGCACGCCACCGGCACGGGCCGGCACGGGGCTTTGTGGTTGAGTGGAATGTCGAGGAGGATATGGGTCCCGGGCCATCTGGTGCGCAGATCGACACGGGGCAGCAATTGATGGCCCAGGCGTAATATTGGCCCGGCAAGCGTTTCATTGGCACGGCACGCCTTTGATTGGCCTTTGATATTTTTCAATAACAAATGTCATTATATTTTAGATATAATCAATGTGATTTGCGCGATAATTGTGCGGTGTTAATACAAGCGGCCCGGCACGTACCGGCACGGGATGGCACGGATGAAACGGAATGGCAAGGGATGAAATGTTTGTAAATAAGATAAAAAATTTGGAATTGAAACTTTCATTTCATTTCATTTGCTTTGAATGTTACATATAACAAAATATTGACTTTGTAACAAGCAAAAGTAATACAAATCCCATCCCAATCAATCCCCAGCCCGTCGTCGTCGACGCCTATACTGCTGTGTGGGTGCCCGACTAGATCCAGGAACATCAGGTCGTGCATGACTGGGTCCAGGCACATCAGGTGTCGCATGACTAGGTCCAGGCACATCAGGCTCAACAGTCGAGATGTGCTGACCCTGCAGAACATCAACCATATGCGACATAACATCGTACATGTAGTCGGTCCCAAATGATGCAATCTCCACCCGACCCATATTAGAGTGTTGGTACCAATGCTGATGGCATCCTCACAGCGCCGCCGGTAAACGTCAAGATCAACATCGACATCTTCAGTTCGTGCACGATCATATATGCTGGATCGGCTCTCTGGGGGGTGGACAACCAAGTGCGTGATACGAGAATACCAATCCATATATCCTGGAACACAGTCCGATGGTCGGACAACCGGATGGCTCCTACGACGTTGGCTCAGTACGTGATCCTCCCACTCCTCCCATAACTGATCCAAGAAGACATATGCAATACGGTACGATCCTGCTGTCGGTCCTCTACTGGCTCGCGCAGGGGCTAGTGGCGCGCGAGGGATCGTCTGTATCCGACCAAACTGTCGTAGAACCCTTTCAGGATGATAGGGTTCTACGACATCCATACACTTTAGGCATCCACTGAAGAATGCAATGTCTAGGAACGGACGATCAGCTCGCTGATGACGATGGGGATCCCAAATGACCTGCAACATATAAACAATACCCAGCTAGGTCATATATAGCAAATTAAAAAAACTTAAATATACAAGCGACACATCATGGTACATACCTGATCGGCCCTCAAAACGTCCAATGACTCACGAAGAACAACTAAATGGTCCATCGAGGTACGTGATGGAGTGCCAGGATGCCAACGCTGCACGCGGGGCCTCGCATCAGTATAATCAAGGGATGGATGAGGAGTGAGATCTGGAAAATGCTCATAAATCCAAGCCTGGAGCAGCGTCATGTATCCACTGATCTGTCTAACTGATGCCCTAGACGCAATCCCCAGCTGACGGTACAAGAAAGTCAAAGCAGCGGCACCCCAGGAATATGATCTCACTCTATCCAAATCCCTAAATAGAGCAAGATAAGCTATAGGCACCCTCGTTCCACTTTTATCAACAAAGAGTGTGCACCCTATCAAAAATAGCAAATACCCCCGCGCTGCACACTCTATCCTGTGATGACTATCTCTATCAGATACAGTGTGAAAATGACTCTTCAGCCACTCTAACCTAACAGACTGACCACGTACAGATAGAACCTCCTGACGCGCATCTGTATCTGACACACCCAATAGCTCAACAAGGATGTCCTCAGCTTCCCGATCGCTCATCCTCTCACATGACACTGAGGAACCCGTGACAGTAATCCCTAAGATGGCGGCTACATCGTCCAATGTAATAGTCATCTCGCCACAGGGTAGATGGAAGGTGTTCGTCTCGGGCTGCCATCTCTCTACAAAGCCGGAGACAAGAATCTTATCGGTGAACCGATAAGAGGAGTGCACTAGATCTATAAGGCCCGACTGCTCTATGATTGCCCTGAACTTCCTATTTGGTTGCCTTGATTCCCACCACTGCCATTCAGCTACCTTGGCAGCATGGTTCATGCACTTCAGTGGAGCCCGTTCCTGTAATATAAATGCCATTAATAATTTATATCACAGCATCGTAATGATACATTAAAGAAAGTAAAATGCAATAGCAATTAAATAATACCTGTTGCCTCCAGATCGAGGCTGCTATATGTGTCCTGAAACTACTCAGGACAGACTCATCCTCTGGACCTCCTGGACATGGCCCGACAGCTTCACCCTCAACGTCCATAGCGGGCATGTCCTCGTCTACGGCCTCAGCAGGGGGCGATGGTGCAGCAGGAACCTCGGCCTCAGCATGACCGGCACGACGTCTTCTGGCTGACGCCGTGGGTCTAAATCGCGAGGAACCAGCATCCATATCTGAAACTGAGTATCAGCATATACGTCAATCAAAATGCAATTCAAGTAGACAAGTTATATGATGAAACTGAACAAAATATTCAGATTTACATTTATGAATTATAAGACTAAATTGATCAAGAATGACAAGCCAATAAGTGCAATTGCCAAAATTCAGTAGTGTTATGTGCAAGTGGGTTAATAAGTTTACTGTTAACGATCTGGGAGCTCCCATGCCTCCCATGCCGGATAACCCGCCGGAGAGGGAGCACCGGGCGGGAATGCCGCCGGCTCTCACAAAAAAAAAAAAACTTAACGGGGAAGGGAGACGGCGGGCCGCCGGCTCCCTTCCTCGTTCTCATGCCGGCCGCCGGCATGGGAGCTCCCATGCCGGGACAACCCGCCGGAGAGGGAGCTCCGGCGGGAATGCCGCCGGCAACAAAAAAAAAAAAAAACTTAACGGGAAGGGACCGGCGGGCCGCCGGCTCCCTTCCTCGTTCTCATGCCGGGCCGCCGCCGGCATGGGAGCTCCCATGCCGGGACAACCCGCCGGAGAGGGAGCTCCCGGCGGGAATGCCGCCGGCATTCACAAAAAAAAAAAAAAACCTTAACGGGAAGGGAGCCGGCGGGCCGCCGGCTCCCTTCCTCGTTCTCATGCCGGGCCGCCGCCGGCATGGGAGCTCCCATGCCGGACAACCCGCCGCTCCGCCGGCATGGGAGTAAGTAAAAAAAAAAAAAAAAAACTACCTCGCCGGAGATCCGCCGGGAGGGGAGGAGGTGCTCCGCCGGGAGGGAGGAGGAGCTCGGTGGAGGGCGGGGGGGGGGGGGGGGGGCGGCGCGGGTGGGTGGGGTGTGCTGAGTGAGGGGTGGGGGTGTGGGGTAATTTAGGGATTAAAAAAATGGGTGGGTGTAGTGAGTTAATTGTGGGTGTAGTTAGCAAATTTTTTTTTTTTTAAATACGTGTGATGAGAGGATTTTTGTGGGCGCCAATAGAAGCTCCCGCATTTTAATGGTGCTATCCAAAGGAATGACGGCATTTAATCATCTATCTTTTCTAACTTTGTTTCTTGTCGGTGAAAGAGACAGCACACAGAGCCTCACCATCTTGCAATGATGTCGCTTAGCTTACACAAGCTTAGTTAAACGTAGATAGGTAATCCAATGAACCAACTGCTTAATTTTTCTTCCACTCACCTAACACCTCTTAAGCTTTTATAAATCTACATTTTTCTTAATTAACAATAAAAATTTTATTTCAATGAGCGAGGCTTCACTAAACTGGACCCAAACCATTTGATCGGTCCAACTCAGCCAAGGATGTAGTGCTTTGAATTTGAAGAGGGAGAAGATTGCAAGCAAGCCAGGAGGAGGCCGTTGTGCCACCTCCCCATGACCTCTAACCTAGTCATAGATAAAGATTACTCATCTGGCTTGATCCCAGTCTCCTCCAGCGATACTTCATAATTAGTGCTGATGCCCTTAGAATAGCACTCTCAAAACTATTAAGCTTTCAAAAACCAAATCAGTTAGCTATACTTAATCGGCTTGGCATGATGATCAACCTCCATATCGATCAATCAATTAGTGGCCCAAAAACTATCTTTCATTTCCATCATTCTTTTTTTCTTTCCTTTCAAATTGCATGCCATGTGTCATTTATTAAGAGCATAGACCTAGTCACCTCATCCTAATTAGTTTATGGTGTAAACAATTATATACTAAAAATTATTGGGTCCCTGTGCACATTTCATGCTTTAAAGATTGCATTGAGCATTGTGAATATGTGGCATCTATCTTTGATATATTTGCGGTGCTCATCTTGGACCTATGCAACAAATGATCTCAATATGTGCATAGGCGTTTACAAATGTGTGCATAACTTCTATTTATCTTCACTTCTTTTTCAATGATAAAATGTCAAGATAGCATATAACAATGAGAATGGCAGCTGTATATGTTTCTCCTTCGTTATTTTCTTTTCTTGTGACAGAAGAATAACAATGGTAATAATAGATATTGTCCTTTCTTTTTTTTCTTTAGTGAATGACGATTATGCATTATAAACTATCATGGATCATGGTTTCACATTTTTCCTTTTTTTTTTTCCTGCACGATGGAGATAACAACTATGGCACTAGTGATGAAGGAAAAGAGAGAGAGAGATGGAAAAGAGAGAAAGATGATTATAAGATTTTATTCTTTTTTATTGAATGATGGTGCTAATGATGGGAGCACCAAATATGATGGAGGAACAAACAAGAAGAGGGTTTGGGGCTTGCATTCTTTTTTAGTAAATAATAATGATAATAACAATAGTAATTATACATATGAAATGTATAGTAGAAAAATGAACAAAAAGGAGCTCAAGAGATTCAGAGATAAAAGAGATAAAACATGTGCATTAGTGAAACAATATCTAAAGAGTTCAGTGCCGTATTTTCATAGATAAAGTAAGCATGAAAAGAGGTGATCAAGGCCACACAGTTAGATAATGCGCCTACAAATGGTGAGTCCATCACCGATACAAACTAGTGACATCTCAATTCGAGAATCAGCAGCCAAAAAATTATTAAACTTCACTTGATAATTTCTTGCTTCATTGAACTTCTCAGGAATGGAAGGATCCACTGGAACAGCCACGCTACCAGACCAAAGTGTGTTATCATATGCAATAACTCCTCCAACCCTAATAAGTTTTAGCAAACGTTCATGATATTCTCCATTATTCATCTTATCAGCATCCACAAATGCAAAGTCAAAGAGGTCATCTTCCTTTACCTGCACTTGTCCAAGAAGTTGCACAGAATAGTAAAATGAACATAATAAATATCATATAAAAAAAATTACAAATTCTCTTGGTTAACAGTAGCTTAGCCATATGATGACTGTTTAGTTTGAGCAAGAAAATATAATTTTCCTTTTATGTGTTGACCTCAGTATTAGGTTCTTACTTAGCTTTAAAAGACAGAAGCATCCACATGGATAATTTAGAATATATTGTTTTACTTTAGGTAGTGGTGCTAAGTAATGAAAATGGTTTTAGAGTAACTTGACAATAGAAACTATTCTTTAAACTATCATTTTGCATCATTTAAGTATCAAGTAAATTGCTCACTAAGGTCCTCTAGATAGTTAAGAGATTTATGATTGGATTATAGAATAATTTATACTCCTTAACAATAGATGTTTCTAACTAATACATCTAGCTACTTGGAACCTGCATATCATGCTGACAAAAGGGAAATCAGAAGTTATTTCATAGTGGTTTCTTCGTGACAACATAAGAAAAACAATTCAATAAATTTGGTAAGGATGTTAATATATATCTTTGTGACTTAGCTCCATCTAGTGATAAAAACATAAATTTTCTTAACGTCAAACATTTTAAAATTTATGTCAACATCAACTTTAGGTTTTTCTTCTCCAATCATGAACACCTTTACCATTAGCATCTACACGGCTTAACCAATTTTCAGTTTATTCTTTGATAGGTAAGGCATATATTCTGTTGCCTATACTATTAGCAATACTACACTTAAAGATAAAACAAAAAGAAATATTGCGCACTTAAAAATAATAAAAAAACATAATATCATGCACCAAGAAAGATATTATACTTAATATTGTTGATGTCCGGTGAATGCTTACCTCTCGAATCATTTTATCAAGAACAGGAAGTGCTGCTGACTCAATGAAATTAATTTTGTTCTCAACGCCTGCTCTTTGGATAAATGGCAGCCCTATCTTATAGTATGATTTTTCCATGTCGATTGCCGTTATCTACAACAAGGGTATAAAGAAGAAGAAGAATGAGTTATGAAATATTTTTACATCTCAACTTTCTAGAACATATTGACAATTAAACTAAAATTAAATATTAGTTTCTCATCCATGATCTTGGCTGGGCTAGTATTATTTGCATATTTATCAGAGGCATAAACTCTACAAACAAATTTTAAAACAACAATTAAATGCAAAATAAATTTAATAAATTATGCATTTTCCTCACTAGTTAGGTAATCAAACTATCACTAGGGAAACTAATGACAAGAGCTATATGTTGTTATAAAGTTGACAAGAAGTATGATATCAAGAAAAGAAGAAAGGAATTGAAGCACCTTTCCATCATCAGGTAATGCCAGTGCTGTTGTAAGCAGTGAATAACCTGTGAACACCCCAATCTCTATTGTCTTTTTGCATTCAGGAGCTTTAGAAGTATGGAAAGAAGTTGGCCTTCATCAGCAGGCACGCTCATTAAACCCCTATTATATCAAGAAATTTAAATAACATATCTAATAACCAATTATAATCACCTCAAAAAACCATAAGCATTGGTGAGGCATAATTAATTAAATATTGCATGAGTTTATATGTATTTGTGTGGCTAAATAAATGGTTTGCAGTATTTAGTTTTATAGAGATAAGACTAGATATGTTGGAGATTATAAAGATTGGAGACAAAGAGGAAAGGAGAGAAGAGTTGGTAGTAGAAGAGGAGTTGGCAACAGTACTTACTGGTTTTGGTACCAAGAAAGAGAGAGATGTTTTAAATGAATGACCTCCTCAGAAATTGTAATATATCCACTTATAAGGCTTGATCTCATGAGATTCGTTATTTGATGTGTCTAGCATTTCTATCTTGTTCATCTATGGTTATTTTTGAAATTAAAATAATTCATGCCAATTATGCTATGAGACCTAATCTTATGGAATTTCTAATTTCATGGGATTCCTAATTTTACTGGATTGGAGGTTGAGCATTCCAATCATGTCACATCTATGGTTTTAAAAATTTTTAAATTTAAATGATTTTGAATTTGTGTGATATGGTTCTGGCTATGAGGCGTTTGTTGAAGATCTGCCAGCCAGTAATATTCTGCAAACAGAGAGATCGGTCATGGAGATGGACAGTGAAAATTTATAAACTACCATAAGACTGTGTGGGTGATTATTGGTTAAACACACGTCTACTCTTGGAAGTAAAATTGGTGATGGGGCGCCCACTTTTACAGTAAGTTGATGAAATGATGCGTGCGTGTGAGAGAGAGATTCCTTGAACCACTCAGAGAACCATGTAACAATTACTACTCTGGTACTGTAATTTAACCAAATACATGGTGTGCATCATTTGCTTCCACGATTGAAGTAAGACTTGAGAAATATTCAATGGTTCAATAGTTTCTAGCGGTGTTTAATTAAGAGTTAGAACTTGCCTTGGGTGTTTCATGGTCTCCTCTCTCAATCCCTTGAGTTGCTCATGCTCTCGTGGGTAGACACTTGTGTCCAATATATACTGCAGAGAAGAAAATGGTTAGCTGGAAGAAAAAATAAATCTCCAAATAAATAGAGAGTCATCATCTTCAAGGAGGAGAAGAGAAAGAACTGACTCTATGAAG
This sequence comes from Calamus simplicifolius, assembly GCA_900491605.1. NCBI lineage: Eukaryota > Viridiplantae > Streptophyta > Magnoliopsida > Arecales > Arecaceae > Calamus > Calamus simplicifolius. The sequence continues at coordinate 60,159 of UESW01004929.1, read as the reverse complement.
GGCATCACTTTGCAAGAGGTTCTTGTAGGTTGGTGCGTTTCCTCCCGCGCTGGCCATGAAGGACTTCTCTAAAGAGATCTCTCAGTAGATTGGCTGATTGATATTTTAAGTCACTCTTCTTCCTCTATTTATGGTTCTTTGGGAAATGAACCAGCTCTTAACAACATATTTCGAGAGGAGAGATAAGAATATGTTATGGTCATTTCTTTCCCCAATCTTATCTCTTTTGGAAGAAAGATCAAGGAATATGAATAATTTTGTTAACAAAAAAAATACAGATTCCATATCCAATAATTTAGATAGCCATCTTTTGAGATGTAATTTAAATTATTCATAAATAGATTACGATAAAGAATATATACTAAATATAGCTATCTGATAGCTTTAATTTAAATTATCCGTAATCTATGCCGGCTACCAAACGCATAAAAATAAAGCATAGTTGGCATCTCCACTATACCATGATGAATTATTATTTATGGTCCCATGTTGATGCTTAAAAAAAAGGGCAGGCTTTCCTAGGCGGCAAGCTATATGGTTTTGGCCTTTTGGGAAATGAGACGGTGTCAGTTGATCCTTTCAGAGATCTCTGGATTTTTGTTCTGGAGTTTTGATCGACGATAGAGCTTCACGTTATTTTCAAATGAGCCAATGATTGATTTCTTTCATATTTTTAATATTTCATTGTCAGTTGTTGTCACGCCCCAGTCTCAAAACCCGAGAGGGTCACAACCCGCCACATGCCAGGCATGCAAGGCATCTCGAACTTCGTCACATAAATCAATATAAAGCAAAAATTCAAATCCATGATTTATTTCAAACCATAATTATCAGTCTTGGACTACCTACCCTACATAAGCAATACTGAACTATATCAATATAATGGAACTAAGTTTATTTAATAGAAGCTTCGTCTATCCCAAATATCCTTCTTCATTCCTGAGGCTCTGAAAACATTGTGAGAATTCTATGAGCTCACACTCAATAAGTAAGCCTAATACAATTTTAAATTATATTTATCATGCTATAGCATATTCATGTCATCAGATCAAAATAATTTGAAAGCTTAATTAAATAATAAAATACTAAAATATGCAATGTAAACCAAACACTGTGTCCCACGGCCCCACAACACTCATCTTATGTATCACTCTTAAATGTCCCCTAAGAGGAAGGGTCTTGGTACCAGTGTTATGCCATCATAATCTATCATCAGAACACATCCTACGAATGTGTGTCCTCCACATATCTTCCCCTGTGGAGGTGGGTCACGTATCTCTAGTCATTTCAAGTCATATGAGAACCGGCGACACATACACTAAATTTCACTGTTATCATCATGATTGCATATTACCATCTCGATAGTACCAACATAATTTATAAAATTAACATAATTACATTTTTACATATACACATATAAGTCAATAATATAAATACTTATTTATAAATTCGGGTACTATATATTAATTCAGAATAAATGAACTTCATTTTTCACATTTCATAAACATGCATCTAATTGTAAATTCATAATTTATAAATTAAATAATCTATGAAATATAATGCATGGCTTACTTACCTCAATATGCAAATTCCAATTAATAACCCAGCTATTGGACACCTGGGCACCTACAGTATTATTTACATTATTAAAATTTTAAAATCTGAATAATAAAATGATTCTTAAAACTCTACTCAGACTACTTCACGGGCCCAACTTTGGGCGTTGAATATCTCTCATATATACTCCCAATAGGGAAACAAAATTATCCCCAGAAACTAGAATCAATCCTGATTTGCCGCTAGTATCCGTGCCGGCGGCACGATCGACCAAATTTGGGGCGGCCCGGCCGCCGGTGTTGGACCAGAGCCGGCTGCGCCTCCCTCCCTCTCTCTCTCTCTAATTCCTCTCTTCTCTCCCTTCTCCCTCACGATTCATCGTGGCACATTACTATGCCAGCGGCATGGCCGGTCGCCATGGCTGGCCGAACCTCCACCGGATGCCTGCTCGGCGCCGGTGGGGGTCTTCGACCGTAGCCCAGGCCCGGCAAGGCGATGGGCACGCCGCCGGGCCCGAACCATGGATCAAACCGGCTGTCATGGCCAGCCGGTTGCGGAAACTTTCCACCACAATCTTTCTCTCTCTTCCAGGCATGGACAGAGGAACTTACCAGGTGTAGACGTGCGCACAATGATGATGGGAAGGGGGTGTTCGAGGTTGATGGGAAGGAGGCGTTCACGTGATCCTTTAAGGCGACGCAGAGTCCTCAAATCAAGGGATTGGGACTCCGTTAGTTAGAGATATTTGAAATTCAAATCCTAAAGTCTATCGTTCTGATCTCTGATAAACTCTCGCAGCATTAACGAAATCTAGGGGATTACATTCTCCCCTCCTTATAAAAATTTTGGCCTCGAAATTGATACGCTTTTATTAGAGAAAATTAAAATTCAAATTTCATCACACAAGGACTAAGTCTTTATTCAAATGTCAACAGTCGTAACTACATCATTAACTATATTAAGACTCAAATAGTTGTGGATACTTCTTTTTCATTTCTCCTCAAGTTCCCAAGTAGCCTCCCTCTCAGAATGATTACTCCATTGCACCTTGACATAGGGAATGTACGCCGTCTAAGAACCTGATCCTTGCGGTCCACGATACGCACAGGATGCTCCTCATATGATAAATCTTTCCTCAACTGTATAGGCTCATACTATGACATGGCTGGGGTCGGAAATATACTTCCTCAACATAGAGACATGGAAAACATTGTGTACCCCAGATAAAATCGGAGGCAGTGCCAGGCTGTAAGCAACCTCTCCAACTCTGCTCAAGATCTCAAAAGGTCCAATATAACGTGGACTCAGCTTTCCTCTAATCCCAAATCTCATCACATCTTTGGTTGGTGATACCCTTAAGAAAACATGGTCCCCAACCTGGAATTCCAATTCCCTTCTTCTGACATCAGCATAGCTCTTTTGCCTGCTCTGAGCTGTACGAAGACGCTCCCTGATCAAATGCACCTTATCTACTGTTTGCTGAATCAGCTCAGGGCCTAGCAATTTTCTTTCCCCCACGTCATCCCAACATATAGGAGATCTGCACCTCCTACCATACAGAGCTTCAAATGGAGCCATCTGGATGCTGGCTTGGTAACTATTATTATATGCAAACTCCACCAAAGGTAAGTGGTTATCCCAAGCTCCACCCAAGTCCATCACACAGGCTCGCAACATGTCTTCCAGAATCTGTATGGTCCTCTCTGATTGTCCATCTGACTGGGGATGATAGGCTGTACTGAAGTTTAGTTTGGTTCCCATGGCCTTATGAAGACTCTTCCAAAACTGGGACACAAACCTGGTATCTCTATCTGATACAATAGATACCGGGACACCATGGAGTCTCACTATCTGCTCAATATACAAATTAGCCAATCTTTCACTAGAGACCCCAACTCTGAAAGGTAGGAAATGAGCTGATTTTGTTAGTCTGTCCACAATGACCCAAACTGCATCATTACTCCTGGGAGTTTTGGGCAGACCAGTCACAAAGTCCATTGTAATCTTTTCCCATTTCCACTGTGGAATCATCAGAGACTGAAGAGGTCCCGCAGGCCTTTGATGCTCGGCCTTCACTCGCTGACACACCAAGCACTTGGCCACATACTGAGCAATCTCCCTCTTCATACCTTTCCACCAAAAATTTTTCTTTAAGTCTCTGTACATCTTAGTGCCACCTGGATGCACAGTATAAGGAGAGTAGTGAGCCTCCTTCAAAATTTCAGCCTTCAGCTCCTCACTGTTTGGCACACAAAGTCTTCCTTCAAATTTCAGGGATCCATCTTCCATTACATAAAATTCATTCTGAACTCCTGACTGCACCACTTCTTTAATCCTTTGTAGATCTGGATCTTCCATCTGGGAGGACTTGATTCTGTCAACTAGGTCGGCTGGAGTACAAGTGCTGCAACTAGCCCATCAGACTGCTGTACTCTCAGACCAACCTCCCACTTCTCAGATCTCTCAATACGTGAGGCTGGGAAGTAATCATAGCAGCTAACTCAGAAGAGGATTTTCTGCTCAAAGCATCAGCTACTACATTGGCCTTCCCAGGATGATACTGTAGATTCAGGTCATAATCCTTTAATAGTTCCAACCACCTCCTCTGCCTTAAATTTAGCTCCTTCTGTGTGAAGATGTATTTTAGACTCTTATGATCTGTATACATCACACGACACTCCATATAGATAATGCCGCCAAATCTTAGAGCAAAAACCACAGCAGCCAATTCCAGATCATGAGTAGGATAATTCTGCTCATAAGGTTTTAGTTGTCTGGAGGCATAAGCTATCACCCTTTCATTCTGCATCAAAACACATCCCAATCCTTTCGAGAGGCATCAATGTATATAGTAAAACCTTCAGATCATGTTGGAAGAACAAGAATGGGAGCTGACACCAGGCGCTGCTTTAACTCCTGGAAACTTTTCTCACACTCCACTGTCCAGTCAAACTTCACTCGCTTTTGGGTTAAGCGAGTTAGGGGTAGAGCAATGCTAGAGAAATTCTCCACAAATTTATGGTAATACCCGGCTAACCCCAAGAAGCTTCTGACTTCTGCCACATTGGAAGGTCGGCTCCAACTAATGATAGCTTCAATCTTTTTCGGTCCACATATACACCATCTTTAGAGATTATATGACCCAAGAAAGATACTTGATCCAACCAAAATTCACACTTCTGCAGCTTGGCATAAAGCTTCTTCTCTCGAAGAATTTGTAGCACGATCCTCAGTGTCCTCATGCTCCTTATGGCTCTTGGAATATATCAAAATATCATCAATGAAAACCACACAAACTGATCCAAATATGGTTTAAAAATTCTGTTCATCAAGTCCATGAATGCTGCTGGGGCATTAGTTAACCCAAACGGCATTACCAAGAACTCATAGTGGCCATATCTGGTTCTGAATGCTGTTTTAGGCACATCTCCCTCCTTGACTTTGAGTTGATGGTACCCTGACCTGAGATCAATCTTTGAGAATATCCGGGCTCCTTGGAGTTGATCAAACAAGTCGTCAATCCTCGGTAGAGGGTACTTATTCCGCACTATTACCTTATTGATTTCCGGTAATCAATGAGAGTCGAAGACTGCCATCCTTCTTCTTAACAAATAGACTGGAGCTCCCCAAGGAGAAGCACTGGGTCTGATAAATCCCCGATCTAGGAGCTCCTGCAATTGATCCTTCAGTTCCTTTAGCTCAGTCGGGGCCATATGGTAAGGGGCCTTTGATATAGGTCCAGTTCCAGGAACTAGATCAATAGAGAACTCGACTTCCCGATCAGGGGGTAAATTAGTCAAATACTCAGGGAAGACATCAGGGAATTCTTGAGCTATAGGAATATCCTCCAACTTGGTCTCTTCCTGCTGAAGGTCCTTGACTACAGCAAGAAATCCTTGACCACCACTCATCAGATACTTTTCAGCCCGCATCGCTGATATGAACACTGAGGCTAGGTGTTTCTGACCACCAATAAAACTGAATTCAGCTGACTTGGAGTTTTGAAGTTGACAATCTTCCTGAAGCAGTCTACTGAAGCATGATAGGAGGCCAACCAATCCATTCCAAGGATAACATCGAAAAACTTCAGTGGGGGACAATGAGATCAGCATTCAACCTCCTATTCTCCAAGATAATTGGGCAAGATTTGCATACTGTCAACTTTCATAACATCTCCATTTGGAAAAGCAATATGCAACTCTTGCTCCAGAGAAATAGGTGTCAATGATGCATTCTTGTCAAGATAAATGTCAGATATGAAAGAATGCGTGGCACCCGGGTCAATTAAAGTTTGAGCATAAGTAGTACCTACTTTAATCATTCCTGAGATAAGTGTAATTTGTTTTAACATTAAGGATTGAACCTAACTTTTAATTAACTATCAATGCATTGCACTAGATAAGAATGTAATACTAGATATAACATTAAAGGGTATACCTGTCACCACAGAATTAGAGGTGGTAGCGTCCTGCTGAGTGAGGTTGAAGACCATTCCTGGGTCCTCGGTGGCTGCTGTTGATACTGTTGGCTCATTCCTTGACTTGAAGAAGGCTGTTGATCCTTCCGAAAGGGACAGGTGGCAATCTTGTGATCAGTTTTCCCACAGACAAAGTAGGCACCAGTCAATCTGCGGCAAGGCTTTCCAGGGATGGGAGTTACCACAATGAATGCAACGAGTCTCCTTGTTCTGTGGTTCAGCTGGGGCCTGCTGTGCACCCTTCTTCTTGGCCTGAGCTGGGGATTGGCCAGAAGTAGGCCCTTTCCTCTTCCTCCGCAGCTCCCAATCCTTTTGAACACATTCATATCCTCTCAATCACCAAGGCCTTATTCACCACCGCACTGTAAGTGAGAAGCTCAAATGCATTGACTGCTTGCCTCAGTCTGGGTCGCAGTCCCTCAGTGAATCAGGTGATCTTGGCCATTTCATTGGTCACAATATTTGGAGCAAAACGGGCCAACCTGGTGAATTCAGCTTCATACTGGGCCACAGAAAGATCCTTTTGCTCCAATTTGATAAACTCTGATTCCATCTGTCTCTGTACACTCCTGGAAGTATTTGTCGAAGAATATCTCTCTAAACTCTTCCCAAGAAATAACCTGTCCATCCCGACACTGCTCCTCAACCAACCACCAATCATAGGCTTCTCCCTGGAGAAGGTAGGTGGCAAATCTGATCCGCTCCATCTCCTGACTACCATGAGCTGTAAAAGCCTTCTCCATATCTCGCATCCACCGCTCAGCATCAACAGGGTTGGTGGATCCAGAGAAAGGGGCAGGGGCAAACTTCTTGAAGTCTGCAAAGCTGGGGCCAACCCTATCCAGGATTGAGATGGAGTAGGCTAGGTCTGTGGAGCAGTAGAGTCAGGCTGAGTCTGTGGAACAGGAGGGCAGGCTGTGTCTGCGGGCAGTGGGAGCAGGCTGGGTGGACAAGGCCTACAAAATCTGATGCTGCAAGTCCCACATCGACTGTGCCATACCCGGGAGAACTGAAGCATCTCGGTATGGAGTCGCTGCTGATCAGTCTCAACTGAATTGGCAGGGCAGCACCTCCGGTGGCTTCCAAAACTCCCGGTTGATCAGCATTACCAACCTGGGAACTCTCATCATTTTGTTGGCTTCTAGTGCGACGAGCCATTCCTATCTCCTGATAAATTAGTTGTAATTAATATCATGGTAAACTCTATACATCAGATTTTCAAAGCATAATATCTGAAATTCCTTTAAATTTATAATTATCTCAATGTCATCCTAGTATTTTGCCTAAAGTATCATCATATATATGTCCCTAATGTCATAACCATGCTCTGATACCACTAAAGCTGTCACGCCCCAGTCCCAAAACCCGAGCTAGGGTGATAACCCACCGCATGCCAGGCATGCAAGGCGTCTCGAACTTCATCACATAAATTAATATAAAGCAAAAATTTAAATCCATGATTTATTTCAAACCATAATTATCAGTCTTGGCTACCTACCCTACACACAAGCAATACTGAACTATATCAATATAATGGAACTAAGTTTATTTAATAGAAGCTCTATCTATCCCAAATATCCTTCTTCATTCCTGAGGCTCTGAAAAACATTATGAGAATTCTATGAGCTCACACTCAATAACTAAGCCTAATACAATTTCAAATTACATTTATCATGCTATAGCATATTCATGTCATCAGATCAAAATAATTTGGAAGCTTAATTAAATAATAAATACTAGAATATGCAATGTAAACCAAACACTGTTTATACTGTCATTATTTTTCTTTATGTGTCCCACGGCCCCATAACACTCATCTTGTGTATCACTCTTAAATGTCCCCTAAGAGGAAGGGTCCTAGTACCAGTGTTATGCCATATCATAATCTATCATCAGAACACATCCTACGAATGTGTGTCCTCCACATATCTTTCCCTATGGAGGTGGGTCATGTATCACTAGTCATGTCAAGTCATATGAGAACCGCGACGACACATACACTAAATTTTACGGTCATCATCATGATTGCATATTACCATCTCAATAGTACCAATATAATTTACATAATTACATTTTTGCATATACACATATAAGTCATATCATAATAAATACTTATTTATAAATTCGTGGTACTATACATTAATTCAGAATAAATGAACTTCATTTTTCACATTTCATAAACATGCATCTAATTGTAAATTCATAATTTATAAATTAAATAATCTATGAAATTATAATACTTGGCTTACTTACCTCAGTATGCAAATTCCAATTGATAACCCAGCTATTTGGACACCTGAGCACCTATAGTATTATTTTACATTATTAAATTTCTAAAATCTGAATAATAAAATGATTCTTAAAACTCTACCAGACTACTTCACGAGCCCAACTTTGGGCTCGAATATCTCTCAATATGTACTCCCAAATAGGGAAACAAAATTATCCCCAGAAACTAGAATCAATCCTGATTCGGACCATAATTTTATTTTACCATTTTTGGCCCATTACAGGGCCCAAACAGCAGCTCAAACTGGCCCTTAGAACCGGCCCAATAGGCCCAAATCAAAGCAGCCTAGCTGGCCCAGCTTCTTTTTTTTTATTTACTGTTGTTCCCCTGTTTCAAACGAAACAGGGGTTCCTAGCGCCGGCGGCCAGGGCCGCCGGCGGCCAGGGCACCGTCGACCAAATTGGGGGTGGCTTGGCCGTCGGTGGCCAGGCCAGAGCCGGCCGTGGCCGCGGCCGGCCTCCCTCTCCTTTTCTCTCTCTAATTTCTCTCTTGTATCTCCTTTTCTCTCTCACGGTCTGTCTCCACTAGGATCCATGCCAGTGGCACGACCGGCCAAATTTAGGGCTGCTCGGCCGCCGGTGGCTGGACCAGAGCCGACCGTAGCCTCCCTCCCTCTCTCTCTCTCTAATTCCTTTCTTTCTCATCCTTCTCCCTCACGATTCGCCATGGCACATTACTGTGCCAGCGGCATGGCCGGCCGTCATGGCCGGCCGGACCTCCACCGGACGTCTACCCAGCGCCGGTGGGGGTCTCCGACCGGAGCTCAGGCCCGGCGAGGCGACGGGCACGCCGCCAGGCCCGAACCACGGATCAAACCGGCTGTCATGGCCAGCCAGTTGCAGAAACTTTCCGCCATAATCTCTCTCTCTTCCAGGCATGGACAGAGGAACATACCAGGTGTAGACGTGCGCACAATGATGATGAGAAGGGGGTGTTCGAGGTTGATGGGAAGGAGGCGTTCACGTGATCCTTTAAAAGCGACGCAGAGTCCTCAAATCAAGGGATTTGGGACTCCTTTAGTTATGAGATATTTGAAATTCAAATTCCTAAAGTCTATCGTTCCGATCTTTTGATAAACTCTCGCGAGCAGTTAACGAAATCTAGGGGATTACAGTTGTTGTCAAAAGTTTCCCTCTTTCTTAAGATTTCAATATCCATGGAAGAAAATTTGCTAATGTAGTTATTAGAGAGTGGCAAGATAAGGACAAGAATGGAGTGCCATAGACTAGCTTGATGCCTAATGTCCCTCTGTCGACAAAGAGCAGCATCTTTGATTTTCTAGAAAATTAGGAGTTTATAGCATGAATAGGGGAGGAATTTTAGAGTGCCTAGCTTAACTTTCCACGCCCACATACCTTAGGTGGCCAAGAGGAACATCATTGATTTTCTTGAGAATTAAGAGCTTAGATCACCAAATTATCCTTCCTCTCATAATTTAGATCTCAAAGCTCAAAACTCTTCTTAGTTTTTGAAAGTTCATTCCAAAACCTAAACCAAGGTCCTTCCCTTAGCATACACTTATATCATGATAGAAGGCAGCTTGATCAAAGATTGAGGTCTTGGGATGTTCAAGAAAAGCATCTTGGAAACTATACCATCCTCAAGACTACCACCCTTTAAATTTCATAGGGGATGTGAAGCTCTTGACTAGTTATGATTGATTATGTCTTGGATGGTATTAGCTCTCACCTCTTGGGTTCAGTTCTAAGCGGCTTGGGATATTTAGTATTTTTGGCCCCTTATTGTTTCTTCTAACATAAAGTCATGATTTCATGAGATTGGTGGTCTACTTTGGAGTCTCTGTATCTTAGGAAAAAAACTAGTATAAAAAGCTTTGGACCATCTCCTACTCGATGGGAACGATGGGATGTAATACTGCAGATGGTGTTCCTAGTGAAAGATATGTTGTATGAATATGGTGGTAATTTCAAACCCATTTTATATAATGAAGAGAATATCTTGTCGACTACAATACATACTCTTCAAAAAATAAAAGATAAAGATTTTTCTCACTGTTCTCATGAATTATAAATAAGGTTAGATCAATGTTTCTTGGATCACAGAAAATATTCTTGTTTTAATCAAGTTAGCACATCAGAGCCCTGGATTTTGTTGACAACTCAAATGACTTGATGGTGGTTTTGGTCGCTGAACATCATACTGATACTCCATTACATGAGAATACAATAATGCATTGCTTATAGAAAAGTCAAAACAACTTTATTGAGAAGAACAGTGGCACTAGGAAGATTATAATTTCAAGTGGGCAACGCATGATGTTTAGGTCCACCATCTTCTGGTGTTTTGCCTTTATGGATTATAATTTAATCACCTATAAAGGCTATGAAGTCCAAATACCAAAAGAGAGGAGGCCTAAACATCAAACATCAAGAACCAATTGTGCCTGCAAAAAAGATGAACGAACCAATCAGAGAGATGAGGTGAGGCCCTCAGATTAGTAACTGATCAACATGAGCTATGTTTGAGCTGCCAGTCCTCAGTCTTCTCCTTTGGAATAATCGCTCACTCTTGCCCAGTCACGAAGAGATGCAGTAATAGCATGAATAAAAATTACAAGATGTCTTCATTGCTATTTATTGCTATTTATGCATCAATTACCTTCGTATATTTCATGTTTCTTGTTTTGAACTGTTGAGACAAACCCGTTGATGTCTAAATCAATTGCAGCGAAAAATTTTTGACCTGAACCAACCAAAATAGCAATCAAGAGAGAATAGGATAGCCACTTGATCCCCCTCAAAAGAGAGAAAGAATCCCCAAGAAAGAGTGCTTTTAGGAGAGAGAAACTTAAGGCACAAGTTAGAGAGAGAAAGAAGGACATTTAGAGAGAGAAAGAAGTGCCCAAAGACTTCATGCCTTTTCCTTTCTTAAGAAGAGAAATTTACCGTATGCTAGAAGAGATAACAACCCACCTAGAAAGAGAAAATCGGATGAGAGAGAAAATCATCTAGAGAAAGAAAATCACCTAGAGAGAGAAATCATCCGCTCCCTAGGAATCACGTCTCTCCCTTCCTAGAGATAGAAAATATGGAGAGAAGAAATTACACCTAGAGAGAGATTTTTTTTTTTTTTTGCTAATAGAGATATCTAAAATAACTGCATACGGGTTACTCTTATGATATCTAATATTAGTAGTAATATTATTAGTATTTCCAAAAAATTCAATAGTTTCTAGTTTAATTGGTAAAATGGTGTGTGACATATAAGCATTGAGATAAAAATTAATGAAATATACAAGGTCCTAACAATTAATTCCCATACAATCTAAAAATTTAGAACTTGCCATTCTTGTTTCTTCGTCTTGTCACTTCTCTCAAAGCCTTGAGTTGTTCATGCTCTCATGGATAAACACTTGTCTCCAATATACACTGGGAGAGGGAAAAAAAAGAAAAAAAGAGAAATTAGTTTGAAGCAAGGGGACAAAAAAACCAGCAAAATAGAAAAAAGTTCTCTCTATTCCTTGGAGAAAAGAGAAACTCCCTTTTTCTTGCTTTGTCTTTTGCATCAAAACTTCTTTTCTTGTACCCCTTTTTCTTGTACCCCTTTTTCTTCCTTTTTTTTTTTGTACCCCTTTTTCTTCCTTTTTTTTGTCTTTCTTTTTCCTCCCCACTCTTCTGCACCCATCCAAAGAAGTCATGGAGAAGAAGATGAAAACTGGCCTTATAAAGGGCATCATTCCGCAAGATATGTGCTACATATCCTAAAGGGATAGCCATTAGTGTTTTCTCCTTTATTTCCACCGACGACATATCCTTGAGGGATAGCCATTAGTCGATCACCATGGAAACGGAATGGATATATTGGCACTCTCACATCCCTCCCTCTACCTCTTGGATGGCGACATCATTCCCCGTATAAATAGTTGATGTTGGCCCTCCAAACAACTTCTTAAACAAGGTAATAAACCAAATCACTTGCCCAAAAACTCAAAGTGAAGTTAATGAGGCTTGAGTTATAAGCAAATAACACAAGACTTGAGTTATAAGTAAATAACACATTCCTCTTTCATTCAATATGGGACTAAATATGGGGTATCATAATGCCATGGTAGGGTTTCATCATGGGTAACCCCCTTTTTCATTTGTAACGCTCCAAGCCCACCCGCAAGGGGGCCAAAACTACTTGGTCTAAAAACTCAGTGAAATTTAATGGATAGTAAATGGACTTGAGTTATAAATACATAACATATTCCTTTTCCATCCAATGTGGGACTAAATGTGAGGTATCGCAGGGAACTTCCAAACAAAGGGGTAAAGATATTGAATATAAAAAGAAAGATTAAAAAAAGAAAAAAATAATTTTTTAATTAAATCTCTTATTTTGAAATAGTATTGGAAAGATATTATTAAAGATGAATTGTTCATTTGATAATTACTAAAATGTTGATTATAATTTGGATAGATAAAATGTTTTTTTATTATTTATTTTTTTGATAAAAACTTTTAGGCACCAATAAAGCAATACTCATTATTTTCTTCCATTTAAAGAATAAAAATAACTTATTTCTTTGATGAACGTCCTTCTTGAGTTAATCAAAATGAGCATCGAAGTAACAAAATAAGGTTCTAATCTTTATCATTAAAATAGTCAGTGAGATTTGTAATATCTTATTAAAATAATTTTATGTTTGATAGAAAAGAATAGTTTGAGAAGTTTATAACTTAAATTCATCGCTATCAATTAATTTATACTCAAGCTTTTAAGGCTACATAGACCCGGTTCGGCAATAGTTAATGCGTCGCAATACTTCGACGCAAGTATGCATTGCAGTTGCATCACAAAATTAATAAGTTAATTTTTAAAAAATTATTACGATGAAAAAGTTACATTGCAATAGCGTCGCTATTTATTTATTTTTATTAAATTTAAAATGTTATAAATTAAAACTCTTAATACAATTTCATTCCATTCAAATATTGATCGAAACATTATCACTAAATATCCAAAAATATTGATCAAATATTCATTACAAAATTTTAATAATATATAAAAATTTAATATATAATAATTTAAAATTTTGATATACAAAACATAAGTAGTAAAAAAAAATATATATCAAGAATCCAAACTATCATGATCACGGAAAGGCTGCGGAGGATGGAATGATCCCTGCGATATGAGGCGAACCAAATCCTGCATCTGATGCATCTGCTCTCTTATGTCTGCAAGCTCCTGCTGAAGGCCTCCCGTGCGCTAGTCAAACTTCTATCGAACCTCCTACCGAACCTCCTCCGTAATATATCTACAAATGTCGTTTAAATGCTCGATAGGAATATCGCCAGGATAGTGCAAATTGGAGCCCTGATGGGAAAATATCTAGAATCTTTAGTGCCCAGACCGTAGACCCTACGATCTCACGGCTGGGCACCAATAGCTTCCAAAAACACACGTCGACTCTCGTGTGGTGAGAGTTCGACGGGCGGCCCTCCATCAGTGGAGTCGACCTACGATGTCTGGGACTGAAGCTCCTCGACTCGTGCCTTTGAATTATAAAATCAACGATAAATGAATTATTATATTAAACTGAATAAAATTTTAGAAATTAAACAGATACAATATAAGACTAATTTCTTACTGCAACCTTCTGTGATCGTGCATCGACCCAAGAACCATCCTTCCTGTGTGTGTCGCCTTAAATAGGCAAAACTCACCAGGATCTCTATCCTCTTGCTCAGACTACAAAAGCAGAAGATATGATATAAATGTAATTATTTGCAAATGACTAAATTAGTAATTAAATTATTTATGTTTTTTACCATACGGCGTCTATGCTCTTGAATCGAAATGGACTCTGCAGTGTGGCAGGAGAGACCCGTGCCACGACTGCCCTTCTCAGATCGGCGGTTCGTGGTGGCTGATGCAGACCTTCTTTGCCAGGCCTCAGACTGCCATGCCTGCTGCCAGTTGTACCAAATACCCTCTGGCATATGCGTAGGATGCTCACCCGATCTCCTCCAACAATGAAGCATGTCGGAGTATCGGCATGCCGCAAGAGCATTCCATGCTGCCCTAACAGCATTATGGATGGCAGGGTCCCATGTAAACTTTTTATGCATTGAAATAAACAGTTAGTTTAAGAATATATTATAATTAGAAAATTTTATATCAGTAATAAATTATATATTAAAAGTTATCTGAAGCTCTAAAAATAAAACTCCCTCATGGCCGTAGATACATGGTGCGAATCGTAGCCACTGGGATCAGCACGCCTCTGGAATATGGAGCTGATCTAGCTCGATACAGTATGCTGCTCAATAAAGTTGTTAAAAAATGTATGTTTATAAGTAATTGATTTAAAAAATAAATATATTTTATGATTAGTATATATACTTACAGTCCATCAGCATCTAGTCAAAGTACGGTGTGGCCGATGTTGGAAGAACTCTTAGAGGTCTGTGCCGATCGGCTATGAGACTCGAAGCCTGTAGATCTGAACTGTCCATCTCCAATGCTCATGAAGCGATCTGATGCGGCAGGGCTATGTCCTTGCTTGCTCTTTCCATCGGCGAAAGATCTATCTCGGCCCGACATACTAAAAATACTAAGATTCATGCAATATAATTACAAATAATGATTGAATATATAAAAATTTTATACTTATAAAAATAAATTGAAATTGAATAAACCTCTATGTTTAACCAGTGTCATTTGTTTGGTCAAATGTTGGTTCAACATCCGATGCCATATCGGATTGTGATTCAGTGTTGGGAAGAAACCGAACATTTGCATCCTCAATTTCTTGAACATCACCATTTGGATCTCTAATTGATGTTTCAAGAGCCCTTGTGTCATCCTCAATTGCATGCATTTCCATCTTATCCTCTTGAAATGCAGGGCACTCAGGTGATTGACTTGATGAACTCTCGTCTAATATGATTGTTGAACATGGGACAATATTAGAAACAGCTCACCAATCTAGCTTGCCATTGCGCAAACTTGGATATCCGCAGTAAAACACTTGCTAAGCTTGGGATACAAGGATGAATAGTTCATATTTTTGCAATCTTCGGCGATGGTTGACTTCAACTAGATTGTAGTCATTATGAATCCTTTTACCCACAGGAACTGTGGGATCAAACCAATCGCAACGAAACAATACGGTTCATTTTATAAGCCAACCGGGATATTCAACTTTAACCACCTCTACTAACTTTCCGTAATAATCCTGCATATTTGCTCCAACACTTTCTCCTTTGACATACACACCCTAGTTCTGCATGCCTCTTGAAGATGCTAGTCATTTAATTTGAAATTTGTACCCATTAACAAAATAGCTAGTAGAGGTTTTTACGGTCTTCAATGGCCATTGCGCTAGACATTTAATGGAAATATTATCGGTTGTGAACCATGGACCATTTACCTATAAATTATTAATAAGCTATTCACAACCAATTCAAAAAATAAAAGCCATTATTGCAATTGATTGACTAATACTACTCACATATTAATAAAACAATAAGCGAACTCCATTTCTAACTTCTGCCCAATAGCAATTTGACTGATGTTGGGATTCATCTGTCGTTGTCTATCACAAAACATCCTTATGGGATGATTACAATTAAAATTTCTGTTAGCAGTTAAATAGTGAGGTACATTATAATTTAAAGTAGTGAAGTACATACTTACTCAACGTATGGATCGACTTCTCTACAGTTCATTAGGATGTAATAATGTGCTGCATTATACTCCACATCGCTCAAATCTCTTGACTTTGTCTCCCAAATTAACGACCGATACCTTTAAAACATGATATTCTACCGTCATTAGGTTCTCCTTCGTCCTCACATACGTCATCGTTACGACCAAGATTTTGGCTCCTCGTGTGGATGCGACTCTCAAAGTAATGAGAGGCAAAAGCTGAAACTTCTTCAACCAAGTGTGCATGCATATAGAACCTTCAACCCTTGCCTTATTACGCATATTATTTTTTAACTTCTTAAGGTACTTATATGTAAAGGTAAGAAATAAAATAAATCAACTTTCTCGCAATGAAATAATATTTGAAATATCAATATGTACTACTGATTATTAATATATTTACCTCTCGAAAGGATACATCCAACGATACTGCACGGGACCAGCTATACTCACTTCATATGGCAAGTGAACCAGTAAATGCTCCATTGAGTCAAAAAAAAAACCTGAAAGGAAATATTCGCTCTAGCTTGCATAAAATAATTGAAATTTCCTTCTCAAGCCTTGCCATAGATGCAGAAGTAATGACTAAACAGATAACTCTTTGAAGAACAAGCTGAGCTCCGTCAAAGCCTTCCACACAAGGTGCGGAAGCAACTCACAAAAGCTATAGGCAATAACCATTGCATGAAAACATGACAGTCATGACTCTTCATGCCAAATAACTTGAGCTTATGCATGTCCACACACCTACTAATAATTGAAGCATAACCATCTGGAAATTTTAACCCTTTAATCTAGTTACATAAAACTTCTCATGAATTTCTGTTAAGAGTGTAACAGGCTTTAGGATAGGTTCCGTCAGCATTCCTCCTCAAATCAGCTCTTCTGCAATACTGATTAAGTTCTTCTCTCAACTTTGCAGTGTCTTTGGTTTTTCCCAGGATGTTTAGCATCGTGTTAAATATGTTATCAAAGGAATTTTAATTTTCTCAATATGAATAACATCCAAGTTGTGCCGGATGAGATTTGTGCTCCAATACGGCAGATCCCAAAAAATACTCCGCTTCTTCCGTTGTGTTCTTACATATACGACCATTTACTCTATCTGCATCTGCTTCCCAAGTATACCTCAACCCCAAATTCTATAGTATCAAATATATTTGTGCCATACCTAATCTGTTCAACGAATTTTGTGACTGCTTTGTTCTTCCGGAAGGCGATCAAGTTCCGCCTATAAGGATGATTTGAAGTCAAAAACTTTTCTATGATTATCAAACTATGACTGCTTACCACTCTTCTGCAATTTGAATGCATAGAATCATTCATGCAGTAAGGGCACGCCATACGCCCCGCAGTGCTTCAACCAGAAACATTGCATTGCCAGAAAGTCACTGATTGTCCACATCAAAGCAGCTCTCATAATGAAATTTTGTTTCATAAAAATGTTGTAGGCTATGACTCCTGTTTCCACAATATTTCAATTCGGCCACCAACGGTTGTAAGAAGACATCATCTTTTCCTTTGGATTTGATGGTCCTGGAACCAAAACTGTCAAAAATATTGCAGTATCTTTCATGCACTTCCATGGAGGAAGGTTATATACAGTTAGTATCACAGGCTATATGAATACTGTTGGCCCGCTTGACCAAATGGTTGGAAGCCATCGGTATAAAGACCTAATCTCACATTCCTTATATCTTCGGCGAAATCAGGATGATTCTCATTGAAATTCTTCCAAGCTTTTAAATTTGATGGATGTCGTTTATCTTCTTTAGATTCATGTTCGGCATGCCATCTCATATCAACAGCTGTAACTCAGATCTATATAATCTCTGTAGGCGTGGGTAAGAGAAAAGTAATGCATCCTCTTGTAAGGCACACTTTTTCTCCTACTTGTACTAGCTCTCCCTTCATCGTTGATGTACCTCGATTGCCCACAAATCTTTCAATATCTCAGGTCTGAGTCTTCACCCCCAATATCATATAATTGTTCAAGCAACAATCGATCTTATTACTGGGAGCCCAAGGTCACGTAACAACTCTTCATTGAGTAAAAACTGTCTGCTACAACATTATCATTTGGCAAAACTTCCTTCATTATAGCTACAGCATTGAATACCTTTTCTGATAATCAATGTTCTACCTTAATATTCAACAACCGAGTAGCCATAGATAATTGAGAATGACTCTCAACCAGGATACAATTCTTGATTTGCAAAATGTAGCATATCATAAAATAAAATTGCTGTGCATCTGGATTTGGTTCTTCCATAAATGATTCTGATTGAATTTCATTACCTGATGCATTCATCACCATTTCTTCATATCTATTTAAATTCACACATGGTTCACCAACGGGAATTGAACTTATTGGGTTTGATAGCTGCACCCATTTCCTTGTTCATCATAACAGTACCAAATATCGTAATCTGGAACAAACCCCTTTTTACACAAATGCACCTTTCACAGTTTCTGTTGTTCGGTTAGATTGGCTTGGACACTTAAAATTTTATTTTGAAGGGCTTTAGACCTATGTTGGTCTTCTATCCCGATTGAGTTTAGAAGTTGAGCCAAGGTTAGCTCTCCTTGTTTTTGAAGCTGACTTTTGACAAAGCCATTCCAAGGAGGCATTTTATCTAGGAGGCTAGAAGCTTTAAAACCTTCAGAGAATTTGCCTTCATTGGCCTGAAGTTTCTTAAGGTATTCTTGGAATTTATGAATTTGGTCAATGATAGGTGTGTCATCTACCATATTGAATCTAAGGAATGATGCAGTGTTGAATCATTCTACTCTAGCATCATCAAGTCCATATTCAGACTCAAGGTTATCCCATAATTCCTTCGAATTCTTAGCAGATAGTAAATGTCATAGAGTTAGTCAGATAGGGCACTAAGAATTCTACCTTTACATAGATAATCCTCTTCAGGGGTAGTAGTTGTTATTGTACTAGAGGAACTATCAATCACCGACCAAAGACCTAAGGTAGTTAGCCAAAACTTCATTTGGCTTTGCCACCTCCTAAAATGGGATCCATCAAATTTTTTCGGTCTAAGACTAACGATGTCATCCCTAAGGGTTGCCATATGGACCAAGCTAGGTTCAGAGAGGAAGATCTGAAAAATAAAAATAACTTTGTTACAAAATTGTTTGAATAATTCAAACTTTTTTTTTCACACAACAAGAGAACAATAAGAAAAATAGATATTCTGCTACAAGTGAAAGAAAATTTTATATATATTAAATATGAAATGCAAATAAATTATAATTAATTTGCAACAAATCTTCTTTAGATTGTTATTGAAAATGATTTCTATGTGCTTGCAACTAGGAATATATAAGTATTCACACACACACACATATATTATTAAATATATATTTTAGAAAATAATATTTATGGTAAGTGGTAGATGATATTCAGTGAAAAGAAAAATTATCTCAAAATAAGAGCAAGTTAAAGAGTCAGGCCTGGGAGGCGCGGATTAAACCACTGCCCTAAAGGAGATTTGGTCCCCTTCTCGAACGAAAAAAAATTGAACCACAGGAGAAAGGGGCAACAGTGCCGCTCATGGAAGGTTCCCGAAGGAAGTGGACATGTAACATCGCGGCCACCCATGTCACCCTGAGGCTCAAGCGAAATGAGCGGCATAGATTACAATATATCAATATATAAAATTATCACTATATAATATTAAATATTATACACTATAATAATTACTAAATAAAATTAATATTTAGCGGCGCATAATTACGTCGCTAAATAGCGACACAGCCTATGCATCGCTAAATAGTGATGCATTTAGCGATGCATATTTATGTGTCGCTAAATAGCAACGCAATTTTACATCACTAAATTTCTGCCAAATTGGTGTTAATGCGCCAAATTAGCGGCGCAATTAGCGACTGATTAGTGATGCAATAATGCATCACTAATCCTAATTATAAACCCCCCTCCCCCTCAATCATTCGTCGCTAATCCTAATTTATAAACCCCCTCCCCCTCAATCCCTAATCTCCTCCTTCCTCCCTGCTTCCTCCCCTACCCGGCGGTGCCTCTCCCTCCCTCTTTCTCCTCCTCCCTCTTCCCCACCTCCGGTGGCACTCCTGCGTCCCTCCAGCACCCGACCTCCTCACCGGCGATGCCAATTTTTAGGTAACCCCCCCTCCCCTCTTGCCGGCCATGGCCGGGGCCATGCCCCCGCCCTCGCCAGCCACGGTCGGGGCCGGCCATAGCCGCCTAGCGGCCGACCGTGGCCTGGCCACGGACTAGCCTGGCCACAGTCCGTGGCCAGGCCAAGGCCAAGGAAAAAAAATATTAAAACCCCCCTTCCCCCCCTTCCCTTCCCCCTCCCCTCCCCTCTCTTCCCCCTTCCCCCCCCTCCTCCCCCTCCCCCTCCATGGCCAGGCCACGGCCAAGGAAAAAAAATAAAAATTTAAAACCCCCCCTTCCCCCCCTCCTCCCCCTCCCCCTCCCCCTCTCGTCGGCCACGGCCACGGCCGGCCGTGGACGCCTGGCGGAAAAAAAATTTTAAACCACCCCCAGCCCCCCCGCCCCTCCCCTTGTCACTAGCCATGGCCGCGGCCGTGGCTATCCTTGCCAGCCACAGCCGGTCGTGGCCATGGCTGGTGGCCGGCCATGGCCTACCAGACAAAAAAAAATATTAAAACCCACCCCCCCTCTCCCTGTCGCCGGCCACGGCCATGGCCATGGCCGTCCTCGCCGGCTATGGCCACAACTGCCTAGTGGCCGGTCATAGCCTGGCCACAGTCCGTGGCCACGGCCAGGCAAAAAAAATTATAAAACTCACCCCCCTTAGCCCCCCCTTCCCCTGTTGCCGGCCACGACCGTCCTCCCTGGCCACGGCCGCGGCTGGCTGTAGCCACCTAGTGGCCGGCCGTGGCCTAACAACAGTCCGTGGCCAGGCCGCGGCCAAGCAAAAAAAAATTATAAAACCCAATCCCCATACCCCCTCCCCCTGTCGCCGGCCACGACTATGGCCGTGGCCATCCTTGTCGGCCGTGGCCCAGCCACAGTCCATCGCCAGGCCACGGCCAGGCCAAAAAAAAATTATATAATTATTGTTGAATTTTTCAGCATGTTAACTATGCATGGTAGTTTATTGGTGAACATCTTACATATATTGTTGCATTTATTTTTGTTATGAAATGGTTTTGATTTTGACTTTGATTTAAGTTACAAGAACATGATATATTGGGATATGTTATTTTGGTAATGAGATTATGTATGGCTTTAATAGATGTATGATGTGAGAACGGTTGATGTGTTATAAAAATTTCGGTCCAACCTGTCCAATATTAAAACCATAGTATTATTAGATAATACTATGCATAATATTGGATTAAGATTATTATCTTGGACATAATATCTTACAAAGTTAGTGACTACAGACCTTAATCAAAATATATAATAGTCAAGAAAACTTTTCACAGGCATAAGTTCGATTGTTTTGAGAATTGAATATTATTTCTTGCAGCACTATAACCTTTAGACCCGTTTGAGAATTTCTCAAATTGTCCTAGTGGACAGTTTGAGATTATTTTTTACAATATGTTAGTATGCTATTAGTTATCGTCGGTTGAGATTGCGGTTTATATTTCCTCATACGTTCTCCTAGTGTGGCATATATGCCACACATTTAGGAGAATATATGAGAAAATGCTGCTGAAATTTCAACGTAAATGATGATATTAATAGCAAAATAACATATCATAGAAAATAATCTTGAATGAGATAGGGCCTTACCTTTTAGATATGAAGTGAAGGTGGAATTAACTTAGGATATTTGCATACTTGTGAAGTCTAACAAACTCCACGTGGCACGGCCTTGCCTTAGCAGGGCCTGGCCTAATAAATTGGTTGCAATCATTAAAAATAAAATTAATTTATTATTATAAATTATTTAAATAGTTATTATTTACCTTATATATGTAAAAAAAATAATTTAGTTATATATTTATTAATACTAATATAGTTTTATGTTGGTTTTCTTTAATGGTTTACCAGAAATTGTATAAGTTGATCAAAAATGAGCGGGCCTCGCTCGTGGATATATGTAAGAATAAAAGATGGCTTGCTTAATCCAGATTTTTTGAATAGATTGAAAGAATTTATTAAATTTGCATGTAGCCAACCTGAATGGATGGATGGGCCTAGGATTAGGTACCCCTGCAACTTATACAGGTGTCAGAATAAAGCCTATATACTGTTATTGAAAATGATTTCTATATGCTTGCAACTAGGAATATATATATATATATATTAAATATATTTTTTAGAAATAATATTTATGGTGTGTGGCAGATGATATTCAGTGAAAAAAAATTATCTCAAAATAAGAGTAAGTGAAAAAAAATTATCTCAAAATAAGAGTAAGTTAAAGAAGAGGCGGATTAAACAACTGCCCTAAGGAGATTTGGTCTCTTTCTCGTATGAAGAAAAATTGAACCACAGCTCTCTTACAACCCGGTGGCACAATCTCAACAACGTCGATTAGCAATCTTCAAAAAAAAAAAAAATAAGAAAATACAGAGTTGTTGTTCCATTTTTTTTTTAATAAAAAACTCGGGTGCTTCCCTATTTATAGACTTTTTTTCCTTAAAATAGGCGTCTATTTTATTTTTTAAAAATGGCCAGCATTTAATTTTTTAAAGGCGTTTGGTTTATTTTTAACGGCCAAACGTTTGGGTTTTAAAATGGTCAGGCATTTGGAAAAAAACAGCTAGTGTTAGTTTTTTTGTTTTTAAAGCTAACGCTTCTCTTGGTTATAATATATATACCAGGGTAACTGAAAAGAAGACGGGAAAAGAATCTGAATGCTAATTACCTTTGCAAGAAAAGGAAGAAGCAGCCGCGCGGAATAGGGTGAAGGTGCGGAATAGGGTGCTTCGCCTTAGCATTGTTGCTAATTACCTTTGCAAGAAAAGGAAGAAGAAGCCCGGGCAACGGCGCGGAATAGGGTGAAGGTGCGGAATAGGGTGCTTCGCCTTAACCATTGTGCGGAATACGGTGCTTCGCCTTAGCATTGTTGCTTTGCTCGCTGGACTGGGGACAAGAATTAAGAGACTGGGGACAAGAAGAGTCCGACTGGGGACAAGAAGAGTCGTGCCTTTGTATAAAGGCTCTAGACCAATTTATTATGCATTTATTTATTTATTTATTTATTTATTTATTTCTCTCTACCAGTTGTCATCCAATGGGAGTTTTTTTATTTCGCAATGTAAAATATTTTATTAATGACCTACAAGACTCTTCAACTTTTTATCCAAACCAACTTTATTATGTATTTATTTTATTTTTTTTCCACCTTATCTCTACCGGTTGTCATCCAGTTAGATTTTTTTTCCTTAATTCGCAATGTAAAATACTTCTAATAATGACCTACGAGACTCTAACCTTTTATCCGGACCAACTTTATTATGCATTTATTTTCTTTTTTACCCCTTTCTGATTTTTACCCTTTTCGGATCTTATGTCATCCAGTTGTTATTCAGTTGTCATCCGGTTATAGTTTTTTTTTCTTATTTCGCAATGTAAAATATTTCTAATAATGATCAATGACCTACAGAGATTTATTATGCATTTATTTTCTTTTTTTCTTTTTCCTTTCTGATCATTCCATGGGAGTTTTTTTTTTTTTTCTTAATTCGTAATGTAAAATATTTCTAATAATGACCAAGAAAAAAAAATTTATTGGGACATCAAAAGAAACTCGTGACAATATCTCACCAAGGTAAGACTTGGAGAGAAGCTTTGAAATCTTTTGGATAAATCTCACCAAGGTAAGGTTTAAGAGAGAGATAGTCATGCTACATGAGTATCTCTGAAGACATACAATTATGAAAAGATAAAAGATTTCAAATATTTTGGATAGTATCTCACGAAGTTAAGGCTTTATGAGAGCTCACGAAGTTAAGGCTTTATGAGAGAGAGAGTACATGAGCTCTTTCTGAAGCCATACAATTAAGAAAAGATAAAAATTTTAAATCTTTTTAATAATATATCAAAGAAATGGAGAAAGATTTTATTGAAAGAAACCGTACGGATCGTTAATGGCTCCATTGAGTCTTGTTCTCGAGAGAAAAGGTAGTCTGTAATGGCTCCATTGAGTCTTGTTCTCGAGAGAAAAGGAAGCATACCGGAGGAGGACATGAGAACTCAAGAGAGAGTCCCAAAAAAAATTATTATTCATCAATCGTACATTTGACCATATGTAAGAGATAAGGTGGAACAAAAAAAGAAGAAAAATAAATACATAATAAAGTTGGTTTGGATAAAAAGTTGAAGAGTCTCGTAGGTCATTATTAGAAATATTTACATTGCGATATAAGAAAAAAAAAACTCCCATCGGATGACAACTGATAGAGAGAAAAAGAATAAATAAATAAATGCATAATAAATTGGTCTGGACAAAGGCGCGACTCTTGTCCCCAATCCAGCGAGCAAAGCAATAATTATTGGGATTGTTTTCAACTCAGATTATTTTGGGAAGAGAAATCAGATTATTTTGGGAAGAGAAATTAAGGAAGAAGAAGGGTTTTCTCTCAAGAATAAAATTGATCTATTACGTTTCATTAAGCACATCATCATATAATATTGTTTCTTGTTTCTACGGATAAGCATAATCCTCTTATGATCTTATCCATCTAAAGCTATCCTATCAAATCATAAAAGATAGGCTCATTATTTAAAAAACTAACTCTAACAAACTAACAACCATTATCTTTTAACACTCCCTTTTAATGGTTGTTCTTGGATACCCATGAGATCTCTAATGTGAATGAATTTCTCCTTGGGTAGTGCCTTGGTGAAGATGTCTGCAATTTGGTCTTCAGTCTTCACATACTTGACTTCAATTTCTTTTTCTTCTACCACATCTCTAATGAAATGGTACTTGATTTTGATATGCTTGGTGCGGCTGTGATATATAGGATTCTTTGACATAGAAATAGTAGATTTGTTATCACATAGCAGAGTAGTAGCTTCTTCTTGCTTTTCACCCATATCTTCAAGTATTCTTCTCAACCAATTATTTGTTGAGCTGCCAAAGTTGTTGAAACATATTCTGCTTCAGAAGAAGATAATGCCACTGTATCTTGCTTCTTGGATGCCCAAGATATGATACCTGATCCATAAAAGAATGCATATCCTGATGTGCTTTTCATGTCATCAATACTTTCAGCCCAATCACTATCACAAAATCCAATAATTTCATCATATCATTCTTGTTTCTTTCATATATGATCCTATAATCTTTAGTACCTTTGATGTATCTCAAGACTCTTTTTGCTTGTCCAAAGTGATATTACTTGGCTTTTGCATAAATCTAAAAAGTAAACTTGATGCAAACATTATGTCTGGCCTTGTAATTGTTAGATATAATAAGCTTCCAATAATGCTTCTGTATAATTGTGCATTTGCTTCACCACTTTCATCTTCTTTCATCAACTTATCATTTACCACAAAAGGTGTTTCCACACTATTGCAATTTTTCATGTTAAATTTCTGAGAATGCCTTCTATATACTTCTTTTGACTGATAAATATACCATCTTTTCTTTGACTTATTTCAATTCCCAAAAAATAATGAAGCAAACCCATATCATTCATTTCATATCTTCTCATCATATCATTTTTGAAAGTCAAGATCATATTCTCATTGTTACCAGTAATAATTAAATCATCAACATAAAGAGAGACAATGAGAATATCATTACCTTGCTTCTTCACATAAAGTGTTGGTTCACATGGACTTTTTAGAAAACCTTTTTCATTGAAGTAGGTATCAATTTGAGAGTACCATGCTCTGGGTGCTTGCTTCAGCCCATATAATGCTTTCTTTAACTTGTATACCTTGTTTTCTTGACCTTTGATGATGAAGCCTTGAGGTTGTTCAACATAAATTTCTTCTTCTAATACTCCATTCAGGAATGCAGACTTTACATCTAGTTGATGTAGTTTCCAACTTTTATTAGCTGCTATAGAAATAAGAGTTCTAATTGTATCATGTCTAGCAACATGTGCAACAGTTTCTTGATAATCAATACCAGGTAATTGAGAGTATCCCTTTACTACTAATCTTGCTTTGTGTCTTTGAATAGTACCATCTGGATGTGTTTTGTTTTGTAAAATCCACTTCAAGCCAATGACTTCCTTATCACTTGGTTTCTTCACTAATTCCCAAGTTTTGTTCTTCTCAATCATATTGATTTCTTCTTGCATTGCCTTGTTCCACACTTCTTCATGCATAGCATTTTCATAAGTTTCAGGCTCAATCATGCAGAAATTACAAGAAGCATAAATGTCACTTAACCTTCTCATTTTTATAGAAGTAGAACTTGAAGATGGACTTGAACTTGAAGTAGTTTGTGGTGAACCTTCAACCTTATTTTCTTCATTTTGAGCATCATGAATTTCTTCATCAAGAGGAATAATATTTTCTTCAACTTTCTTTTGCTTCTAATCCCAAGCAACTTTTCATTGAAAATAACATATCTTCTTATGACCACTTGATTCTGCTTCAAGTTGAAAAGTCTGTAACCTTTTGATTTAGAACTGTATCCAACAAAGATACATTTTTCACTTACTTCATCAAGTTTATGTCTCTTTTCCTTTGGAATATGTGCATAGCACACACATCCAAAGATTTTGAAATGCTTCACTGAAGGCTTTCTACCATACCAGGCTTCAAATGGTGTCTTATTTTGAAGAGCTTTTGTTGGACATCTATTCATCAGATAAACTGCTGTATTTACTGCTTCTGCCCAATAAGAATTTGGAAGGCCTTTATCTTTGAGCATAGATCTAGACATCTCAACAATAGTACGATTCTTTCTTTCTGCAACTCCATTTTGCTCTGGTGTATAGCTAACAATCAATTGTCTTTGTATACCATCATCTTCACAAAATTTCTCAAATTCATTTGAATTGTATTCACCACCTCTATCACTTCTCAACACCTTAATATAATGCCCACTTTGTCTTTCCACAAGATTTTTAAACTTCTTAAAGATAAGAAATGCCTCTGATTTATGTCTCATAAAATATACCCATATCATCCTTGAATAGTCATCAATAAAAATAATGAAGTAGATGTTACCTGCATGAGAAGGAGTTTTCATAGGCCCACATATGTCAGTATGAATAAGCTCCAATGGTGCTTTGGCTCTCCATACATGCTCTTTTGGAAATGCCTCTCTATGTTGTTTTCCAAGTGCACATCATTTACCTCCATCTTCCATGCAGCATCTTTTGCATAGTGCAAAATAAGAGAAAAACTTCTATTTTCTTCATCTTGATATTTGCTATAAGTTGCTTTTTCATTCCTCCGTCATATAACTTGCAAACATTATTTTAAAGTGTACCATATGCCCATGCTCAATCAGCTGTCCAACACTCAAGAGATTTTGCTTCAAATCTAGAACAAATAAAACATCATGAATGAATTTTCTTCCTTTCTTGGTATTGATTTCAATTGTGCCTTTGCCTCTTGCTTGGACTAATGCACCATTGCCCATCTTCACTAGTGAAATTGAAGAACTATCAATATCCACAATTATAGACTTGTCTCCTGTCATGTGATTGCTGCAACCACTGACAAGATACCATATATTATTACTTTGCTCTTCTGCAGTTTGACATGCATATAGTGTACTTTGCTGACCTTCTTTTTCTTCTAAGAAGTGTGCTTGTTCATTTGCTTTGTATCTGCAATCTTTTTGAACATGTCCAAACTTTTTGCAATTATAACATTGGGGTTTGCCCCTAAACCAGCAATCTTTTTCAGCATGACAAGACCTTTTACATATATTGCACATTTGTTGAGTGCTCTCATCATATTGCCTTTTTGAAAAATTATTTCTTTGCATTTCTCTACCTCTTCCTTTCATATTTCTTCCTCTTCCCTATTTTGGTTTTCACCTCTGAATGACTCTCTTTTGACTGGAGCATGACTAGATGATTCTTTTTGAGAATTTTTATCAACCACTTGAGTTTAGATTGAAAGGCACTTTCAATTGATGATTCTTTTGCCTAAACAATCTTTGCTCATGAGCTTCAAGAGATCCCATCAATTCATGAACACTTAATTCAGAAAGATTTTTAGATTCTTCAATAATTGCAACTATTGTATCAAATTTTGGAGATAAACTAGCCAAGATTTTCTCACATATTCTTCGCTCGGTGATGGTTTCACCATAGCTCTTCATTTGATTAACAGTCTCCGTAATTTTGGAGAAGTAATCCTTCAATTTTTTATTTTCTTGCATTCTCAAATTATCTAATTCTCTTCTTAGAGTTTGAAGTTTGATAGCTCTTACCTTTATGTTGCCTTGAAATTCCTCCTGCAAGATATCCCATGCCTCCTTTGATTTGGTGGCTCTAATAATTCTGGGAAAAATTTTCTCAGATACAGCTTGTTGGATAAAGAAAAGGGCTTTGGCATCCTTCTTTTTGTAGTCCTTCAGTTGCTCCTTCTGATTATTTGTTGGATTAACTGGGTCTTCATACCCATTCTCAACTAGATCCCATACTTCTTGTGAAATAAAAAGTTCTCATCTTGATGCTCCAATAATCATAATTTTCTCCATCAAAAATAGGGATAGAAGGTTGATGAATATTCATTCCAATATTGCTTGGGGTTGCCATCAGTCCATCTACTAAGGGCTTTTCTTCTCTTTTCAAGAACAAGAAAAAATTCTAACGGCTACCGGCAACAAAGAAAACTTCTATAAAATCTTGGCCCTCTTTTTTTTTTTTTTTTTAACCACAGATTAAGAAGTTGAAAAGACTCAGCTGTTCCTAACGCCAAAGTTTTTTTTTTGAAAGTAGATGCTAAAGAAACGGTTGATTGGAAGTCAAAGTTGTTGCTTGGAAGGAGGGAAGCCTAGACTTGTTATGGTGCACGGCTTCTTGAGATGGTGGAATCAATGAAGAAGGTCACGAGGCTTGATGGAGGGCTGACTCTTGAAGAGCGGAACCTGCTGAAAGGTCACGAGGCTTGACAGAGGTCTGACTCTGGAAGAGCGGAACCTGCTGAAAGGTCGCGAGGCTTGATGGAGGTCTGACTTTGGAGGAGCGGAACCTGCTTTCGGTGGGCTGAACGTGATCGGGACTTCACCAGAGGTCCAAGGAGGAAAAAAATCCGACCGTTTCCGCTCCCTAGTCCCTCGCCAAAAATAATGGCAGCAACGTCTTCTAGAGGCTGCGGAATCGTGGCCCTACTAGCAGCAGATATTATTATCCAAGAGCTTCTGCTGGCGCTCTCTT
Organism: Calamus simplicifolius; assembly: GCA_900491605.1. Taxonomy (NCBI): domain Eukaryota; kingdom Viridiplantae; phylum Streptophyta; class Magnoliopsida; order Arecales; family Arecaceae; genus Calamus; species Calamus simplicifolius. The sequence goes on along the minus strand of UESW01004929.1, from coordinate 30,895 downwards.
CCAACAGACTCCACGTGATGATTGCATGATGATTTTTTTTCAACGGGATGAGGATTTTAATGCGGTGGTTTGATTCTAAGCAGTGCAACAGATTTGACAAGGCGATGGATGCTGACGCATGGAAGGGAAGGACCGCTGGCGTTGGTCTTCTCGTCTTTCTCGCTGTCACCAAACTTTCTTCTCACGGCCGATCGTCCCTCCTTAAACTTCAAACTAGGCTCTGATACTAATTTTTGTTGGGATTGTTTCCAACTCAGATTATTTTGGGAAGAGAAATCAAGGAAGAAGAAGAGTTTTCTCTCAAGAATAAAATTGATCTATTACATTTTATTAAGCACATCACCATAAATATTATTTCTTGTTTCTACGAATAAGCATAATCCTCTTTGATCTTATCCATCTAAAGCTATCCTATCAAATTATAAAAGATAGGCTCATTATTTAAAAAACTAATTCTAACAAACTAACAACCATTATCTTTTAACCACAATGCTAAGGCGAAGCACCTTATTCCACCCAATGCTAAGGCGAAGCACCTTATTCTGTGCCGTTGCCCAGCATTGTGGGCTTCTTCTTCCTTTTCTTGCAAGGTAATTAGCATTCAGATTCTTTTCATCGTCTTCTTTTCATATATATATATATATATATATATATATATATATATATATATATATATATATATATATATATATATATATTATAACCAAGAGAATTGTTAGAGTTAGCTTAAAAAAAAACTATTTTTTCCCAAATGCCTGACCGTTTTAAAAACCCAAATGTTCGGCCGTTTAAAATAAACCAAACGCCTTAAACAAAACTAAATGCTGGCCGTTTTTAAAAAATAAAATGGATGCCCATTTAAAAAAAAGTACCACCTTAGTTCATAAAAAGAGAAAAAAATGGAACAACAACATCTCTGTATTTTCTTGCTATTTTTTTTGAAGATTGCTGATCGGTGTCCTTTTGAGATCGTGCCACCAACGGACGTTGGAGTTTTGGCTTCCGGATTGTACCTTGGAGGAGAGCTCCCCTCCTCTGCCCTTGACGGTGCTTCGATCTCTTGTCTTGGGTTACCTCCCTGGTGGCCGATCGGAGGGTCGGGCTCAGCCTTGTGCTGCTCCCGTCTTCCCTCTAAATCAAGAGATGGATAGGGGCCTATACCATGATGGTGATGGGTGATGGAGAATTACGGTTCGATTCTGGAGAGGGAGCCTGAGAAATGGCTACCACATCTAAGTAAGGCAGCAGGCGCGCAAATTACCCAATCCTGATGTGGGGAGGTAGTGACAATAAATAACAATACTGGCCGGCTCTTCGAGTCCGGTAATTGGATTGAGTACAATCTAGTATAATCTAAATCCCTTAACAAGCGGATCCATTGCAGGGCAAGTCTGGTGCCAGCAGCCGAGGTAATTCTAGCTCCAATAGCGTATATTTAAGTTGTTGCAGTTAAAAAGCTTATAGTTGTACATTGGGCTAGGCTGGCCAGTTCATCCCATGGAACGATGTGCACCAGTGGCGCCACGGTGTGCCCGGGTGGCCGACTACAAGGTCCTACCCGGGACTGACGCTGCCTTCAGTCCTATCCATGCCTTTGTGCTGAGAATATAGCCTAAACCCTAAATGTCGTAAACCATTGATAACCCCTAAAACCCTTGATAAACGCACAAATAATCATAATAAACATATTAATTAAAAGGTCAAATTACTTTTATTATTTAATATTTAATTATTTTATATAATATTTGTAGGTAAAGCCCATCAACTTAAAGAGCTCAATTTTAGGAGTCCAACGATGCAAACGGCACTCAAATCGGACTTAAAATGAGTTCGAAATTGATTTTATAATGATTTATCTGTTTCTGCACGTATCTCAAAGCAAAGTCGGCATCAACTGCCGAGTTCATCATTTTCTCATGCGAACTTTCTTTTTTTTTTTCTCCCAATTCTTCTCCTCTTCCAATTCAATCGTTCCCTCCACTAATCAAGAAATAAATTGGATTGAAAATTCTCAAATTGGAAGAATAAGCTTCAGATGGAAGGAATTTTGATTCCGTCAACGATCTTTCCGGGAATTCTCCGCGTCCGCGTCGTCTCTGCATCCGAGTGTATGATATGGAAATAGGGAGCATCTTCTCCGCATCTGGGCCTCTACAAATAGTAGCAAAGAGGAGGCAGAGAGGGGAGGCATCTGTTCCCAGATTCCAGGAGCCATTAGGAGTCCCCAAGAGCCGTCCGGAGGTTCTGCAGCGTTCGTGGCGTGGAGGCTCTGTTCTGCGTTTGTGGGATTCGTGGAGAGTTCTGTTCTGCGTCCGTGGGCATTGGAGATTTCGTGGAGGCTGCTCTGTTCCCAGGAGCCAGTGTGGAGTTCTCAGGCGGCCGTTCGTGGGCGTTTTTCTTGGAGGCTCAGCCGTTCGTGGGCGTTTCTTGGAGACTCTGTCCTTATCCGTGGAGGCTGCTCTGTTCCCAGGAAGAGTTCGGGGCTTGGAGGCAGAGGAAGAACAGAGGGCCCGGTTCAGCCCGTCTTCGGTCTGGTTTAGCCTGGCTTGGTTCAGCCCGTCTTCGGTTTGGTTTAGGAAGAATTTGTTGCTTTCTTGTTGCCTTCTTAATGTCAGAAAATAAAACTCTTCAATTTTAGATTTAATATGCACTCTTGGATGTTATTGAAATAAAACTTTTATTCATATTTAATTGTTATTGATTTCTATTTAAGTGGAAATAATTTTGACTGGTCTATTCTTAAAAGGAACAGCCATGATCTACGGGTACGAGCCGTGCTCTTATAAAGATAGATCATATCTTAATTATTTTACACTATTAATTAATTATTTATTTAAATTATAAATTTATTTCAAGATAACCGCTAAAGTCTATGTGGATTCGATCCCTTATTCTCACTATTCTATTAGTGAAATTAAGGTATTTTAATCATTGCGCTACGACATGCATCAGATTTTGGCGCCGTTGCCGGGGACTTAAGTGTATTATTTTGAAAAAAAAAATTATAAAAAAAAACAGATTAATTATCTCTTAATTCTAATTTTTGAATAGTTATTGTCTCTTTATTATTTTTGTTACCTTAATTGTTAGAATTTCATATTTTCCTTTTAACATAAAAAAAAAGAAAAATTTATTACTTTCCTTCTTGTCACAAATCCACTTTTAACCTAATCAAATTTTCCTTTTAATTAACTTATCTTAAAGAACCTGAAAGAAAACCCTAAGATACCTTCCATAAAATATAATTAATTTAAATATATATATATATATATAATATGTAAATAAAATAATTATTATTTCTATTCTTAGATTGACTTAGGTAAATTTATTTTCTGCAAAACTCAAAATTCTTCCATTGACATCTCATAATTTATTAGGAAATTAGAAACCTAATCACAAAAATCTTTAAAAAAAGTAATTAGATTAATTTTGTTTGATAATTTCAAGAGCTGGACATCTAATTGTTGAATAGCATTTTTATAATTAACTTTAAGGGCACAAACCCTTAATTAAGATAAGGTGGGGAGTTGATCACCCTTCCTTGGCCCACAAATCATATCCTTCATTTTGCATTAACCCAAAACTTTAACTCTAAATTAACTAGACGTTAGCACCTAAGGAATTCGAGCTCAATAGGACAAAGCACCCAAAAGAGTTGGACCGGGTCGAGATTGACTGCTTAACTGGTGTCTAGGAAAGGAAAGTGGTTACTTAATTGGTTCCATTCGCTTACCTAGTAAGCAACGGGGGGACCCCCACTGACCTTACCCTTAACTAGCTAGTTAATCAGCTAATTTTTGACTTGGAGGGCTCCAAGGCGGTCTTGGAAGTTAGGAGCTGTCTAGATCTAGGATAAACCTAGAATATAGAGTCTAATCTTTGTTAACTTGATTGCTAAGAATTATTAAACCCTAATTAAATTATTCACTCTTAGTTCTAGGAATCTTTTAGGATATTTTCTTTAGAATCTTCTTCTTTCTCTTCTATTACATTAAAAAAAACTGAATTATTGTTTGCTTTAGAGTCATTATTAGGGTGTATGCTTGGTCGCTGATCGTTGCAACCCAACCTTATACCCTTAGATCCTGAGATAGAAAGAACTTTTAGAGCAAACAGACTCAGAATTATGGATCCTAATAACGAAAATGATCCACCACGATAGTTAAAAGAGTATTTTACTCCTTCAAGGTATACCTACTCTCCCTACATTCAAGTGCCTCCAGTAGAGGCTGTCCAATACAAAATTAAGTCAAGTATAATCCAAATGTTACCATCTTTCTATGGACTTACAAATGAGGATCCCTACAAACACTTAGATGAATTCTTTGAAATTTGCTCAACTGTCAAGATTCAAAATTTCTCTGATGATGCACTTAGGCTTAAGTTATTCCCTTTTTTCCTAAAAGATAAAGCCAAGTATTGGTTAAATTCACTAGACACTGTTATAATTTCAACTTGGGATCATCTTCAGAGAGTTTCTTAAGAAATATTTTCTATAGGAAAAACGAATCAAATTAGAAAAGCCATAACGAGTTTTTTTCAGACAGATGGAGAGATGTTCCACGAGACATGGAAGAGATTTAAAGAACTGATTAGAAAATGTTCGCATCATGCCATACCCAAATGGCAACTGGTTCAGTGCTTTTATGATGGTTTATCAGAAAAGCATCGACAAATGGTTGATGCTTCATGTGGTGGGATATTTAGTTAAAAAATGAACATGAAGCTTGGCAACTCTTTGAGACATTGAGTGAGAATTCATTACACCACATGTTAGCTGCTCGTCGAGACCCTCCCATAGGACCTAAAAGAGGTGAAATATATGAAATAGGTCATTCTACAGATATCTATACTAAGGTAGATGAATTATCCCATAAACTTGACCGAATTCTACAAGTTAAAAACATCTCTTTCCCATCTACTCAATTACATGAGGTATGCATAATTTGTTCGAGTCCAACCCATTCTATAGGTGAATGTCCAGCTGCATACCAATTTCCTTAACTTGTTCAGGAGCAAGCCCACCAAGCCCAAACCCGATTGGTTCTTAGAACAGGAAATGATCCATATATGCAAATACTTACAATCTTTCTTGGAAACCTCAACCTGTAGCCAATTCATCGATCAGATCTAATTATCAAGAAACCAATTTTAGAAGCATGCCATATTCACAATATCCAAACATCCCACAACCTCCACCAAATAATCATCCTACTTTCGAAGACAAAGTGTTACAAGCATTGAAAGGGTTAGAAATGAATACTCAAATCCTTCACTCCCACACACAATCTATTGCAAAGCTAAAAACTTAGATAGGTCAATTAGCCACAGCATTCAGTAGAAGAGAGGAGAGTAAGTTACCTAGTCAGCCTATCGATAACCCGAAAAGATAATTCATGGCTGAAAGTTCCAATAGTCCTGACAAATTCCCAGAACATGCTAAATCAGTTATGACTCTAAGAAGTAGAAAAACATTGAACCCACCTGAACCAACCCAGAAATTAGAAGTGGCTAAACAAGAAAAGAGAAGAAATGAAGAAGAAAAGGAATTCAATGATCAAGCAATCACACCTAAAGCCCCATTCCCTAGTGCTTTAGAATCTCCTTTGTCTTTAGATAAGAAGAATATAAAAATAAATGAGATGCTGGAGTTATTTAAGCAAGTACAAATAAACTTACCTCTTCTTGATGCTATCAAGTAAGTTCCGGCTTATGCCAAATTTTTGAAGGATTTATGCACACAAAAATGGAAAGCAAAGTCACAAATACCAAAAAAGATTTATTTGACTGAGCAAGTCAGCTCAATTGTTCAACAAATAACCCCACCCAAATTAAAAGACCCTAGTACATCGATTATATCATGTGTTATAGGGAACTTCACAATCAAGAAAGCATTATTAGATTTGGGTGTGAGTGTAAACCTTCTCCCAAGTTTAGTATATGAGTTATTTGGATTTGGAGAATTAAAACCCATGACAGTAACACTACAATTGGTAGATAGATCAGTCAAAGTACCTCGTGGAATATTGGAAGATGTATTAGTAAAGGTAGATGAATTCTATTTTCCTATCGACTTCCTTGTGTTAGATATGGAATCTAGCAGTAATCCTAATCAAATTCCCATCATCCTTGGATGACCTTTTCTAGCTACCGCTAATGCATGTATAAATTGTAGAACAGGTGTTATGGATGTATCTTTTGGAAATAAGAAGATGAGATTAAATATTTTTAATGCTTCCCAAGGACCACCTATGTATGATTTAAATGAAGTAAACATGATCGAAGAAGTTGTAGATAAAAAATTCTAAAGTTTGCTTGATTTGGATCCTTTACAAACATGTCTTACACATTTTAGAATAGATGACTTTGATATTAATGAGTACACCAAAGAGATAAACATGTTATTAGAACCACCTAAGTTCGACACCATCCCTCCTTGGACTATAAAATATGAACCACTTCCAACTAAACGAAGCCCTTTAATACCATTCCTGGAAGAACCACCCCAACTAGAATTGAAACCTCTTTATGTTGACTTAAAATATTCATTCCTTGGACCCAATGATACCCTTCTAGTAATCATTGCATCTACCTAACCTCTGAGCAGAAAGATAAATTGGTAGATGCACTTAAAGAATATAAAGAGGCAATTGGATGGACAATAGCTGATCTTAGGGGAATTGACCCTTCCATTTGCATGCACCACATTCATAGTGAAATTGAAACCAAACCACATAGAGACATGCAACGAAGGCTAAATCCGAACATGAGGGATATTGTTAAGAAAGAAGTAGTAAAATGGCTTGATGCTGGTATCATTTATCCAATTTTGGATAGTCAATGGGTCAGTCCAATCCAAGTAGTACCTAAAAAGTCGGGTATTACCGTGATCGAAAATGAAAAGGACGAATCAATTCCTACTCGCACATCAACTAGTTGGAGAGTATGTATAGATTATTGAAAGTTGAATGCCTTGACTAGGAAAGACCACTTTCCTTTGCCTTTTATCGATCAAATTCTAGAACGGTTAGCGGGACAAAGTTTCTTTATTTCTTAGATGGATATTCATGATACAATCAAGTCCCAGTATTTCCTACAGATCAAGAAAAGACCACCTTCACCTATCCCTTTGGAACATTTGCCTTTAGACGCATGCCATTTGGTCTTTGTAATGCACCAGCCACTTTTCAACGATGTATGTTGGCCATATTTTCTGATATGATTGGTCAATTTTTGGAAGTATTTATGGATGATTTTTTAGTTTTTGGTGCGTCATTTGATAGCTGCCTCGAGAACTTGACTAAGGTACTAAAACGATGTATGAAAATGAATTTAGTCCTCAGTTGGGAGAAGAGTCATTTTATGGTTCGTGAGGGAATTGTGCTCGGACACATTGTTTCAGAGCGAGGTATTTAGGTTGATAAAGCCAAGGTTGAATTGATCTCAAATCTACCACCCCCAACCTCAGTTAAATAAGTACGATCTTTCCTTGGTCATGCTAGTTTTTACAGATGCTTCATCAAGGATTTCAGTAAAATTTCTGGACCATTGTGTAATTTGTTGACCAAAGATAGTTCTTTTAATTTTGATGAAGATTGTCTAATACCCTATAATATCCTTCGAACTGCTTTGACCACTGCTCAAATTATCAAGCCCCCAGATTGGACCATACCTTTCGAAATCATGTGTGATACTTCTGATTATGCTATAAGGGCAGTTCTAGGATAGAAACTCAATCGGAAACCCCATGTAATTTATTATGCTAGTAAAACTCTTTCGGATGCACAAATGAACTATACTATCACTGAAAAAGAATTACTAGCAGTTGTGTTTGCCCTAGAAAAATTTAGATCATATCTGTTAGGGTCTAAGGTTTTAGTTTATTCTGATCATGCAGCATTGAGGCATCTTTTATCAAAAAAAGGATACAAAACCCAGACTGATTAGATGGATCCTTCTATTACAAGAATTTGACCTAGAAATCTTAGATAAGAAGGGTTCTGAAAATATGGTAGCATATCATATCTCTAGGATCTCAGTGGAATACAATAAAGAAATAATCAGAGATAGGTTTCCTGATGAGCAGCTGTTCTCAATTTCCCATAGCAATCTTTCCTGGTTTGCCCACATTATGAATTATTTGGCAACAGGAAAAGTACCTTTTCACTGGACAAAATAAGAAAAAGATAAATTTTTCTCACAAATCAAATATTACTTTTGGGAAGACCTTGAATTATTTAAGTACTGTTCAGATCAGGTGATTAGGCGATGTGTCCCCGAGAGTGAATTCAAAAGTATACTTAACTTCTGTCATTCTCTTGCATGTGGGGGACATTTTAGTGGAAGGAAAACTGCTTGCATGTGGGGGACATTTTAGTGGAAGGAAAACTGCTTGCATGTGGGGGACATTTTAGTGGAAGGAAAACTGCAGCAAAGGTACTGCAAAGTAGGTTTTAATGGCCAACTCTTTTTAAAGATGCACACGAATTTGGTCGTAATTGTCTTCAATGTCAACAAACAGGAAATATTTTTCGAAAAGACATGATGCCCCTAAACCCTATCTTGGTTGTAGAAATTTTTTATGTATGGGGTATTAATTTTATGGGCCCATTTCCTTCCTCTTTTGGATTCGAATACATTCTAGTGGCAGTTGATTATGTGCCAAAATGGATTGAAGCTATGGCAACTCAAACCAATGACCATAAAGTTGTAATCAAGTTTATTCAGCATAACATCCTTAGTCGTTTTGGATGCCCAAGGGTTATAATTAGTGATGGGGGTACACATTTCACGAATAGACACTTTGAAGGATTAAAGAACAAATATGGAATTACTCATAAGGTAGCTACACCTTATCATCCCCAAACTAGTGGCCAAGTTGAAATATCAAATAGAGAAATTAAAATATCCTTGAGAAAACGGTGAGACCCAATAGGAAAGATTGGTCAGAACGTTTGAATGATGCATCATGGGCTTATCGTACTGCATTTAAAACTCCTATAGGAATGTCTCCATATCGACTTGTATTTGGAAAGGCCTACCATTTACCTGTAGAATTAGAACATCGTGCATTTTGGGCCATCAAGCAATTTAATTATGATATGAAAAAGGCAGGTGTTATTAAAAAACTTCAATTGAATGAGTTAGAAGAGCTATAAAATGATTCATATGAGAGCTCAAAAATTTATAAAGAACAAACTAAATCATATCATGACAAATTTATTAATAGAAAAACTTTTGAACCAAATCAAAAAGTATGGCTTTACAATTCAAGATTACATCTTTTCCCTGGAAAACTTCGTTCATGATGGAATGGACCTTTTATAGTAACTCAAGTATTTCCTCATGGAGTTGTAGAGCTTAAAGACCCCAAGCAGGAAAATGCATTCAAAGTAAATGGCCAACGTTTGAAACCATATATAGAAGAAATTAATGATGGATAAGTTGTTGAATCAATTGATCTTGTGAACCCAAAACTATCATAATGAGTAGCACAGTCTGGCTGAAGACTTTAAACTTAGCGCTCTTGGGAGGCAACCCAATTTATTAGTTATTTTTAACCTTCTGCTCTTTTAGTATGATCTCTCCTTTTAGTATGACCAGAGAAAAGCAACATAAGTATATTGAAAGAAGATGGCAACAATGAAACCTCCAACCTTCAAATACTCTACCAGGTAGTATCTTTCCTTGAAAGTAATTTTTCTTCTATTAGGGACAATGGAAATTAAGTTTGGGGGGGGGGGGGGGGGAAAGAATAAGTAAATCCTCGAGTAAACCTATAATCAGATGCGTGTATCAAATTCTGTCTCGATTTAAAGTTAATCAAGCAGTCTGATTAATGATTAATGGTTAGATTATTTTTGAGATACCGAGGAATAAATTATTAAGAAAACCTAATAAAAGATAAGGTTTAGCCCAGAAAAATTCTTAGAATAATTTCAAACCCTCTTGACCACTGATCTTAATAGTACAATATACTTAATAAGGGTATGGGTGAAAATGTCATTCAAAAAAGAGAGAGAGAGAGAAAAAAAAAAAGAAAGAAAAAATTTCTCTTAAAGTTAATAAATTAGGTTTTTAGCATCTTTCACTAAATAACCGGGCCCCGTCACCTAAGCAAGTGATGTTGTTCGCATAAAAAGGTAAGAATGTAAAAGAACCTAAGTAAAGTCAGTCCTACCTAAAGCCTTTTTGACTCGAGTCAGTAAGTCCAAGGGGTGTTTTACACCTAATGCCCTAAAACCAATTGGTTTGGGAGCCATTGGCCTAAAGCTCGCTACAAGGGTTAATTAGAAGCAAGGGGCTAGGACATTGCACTGACTTTACACATAAATAAATAAATAAATAAGGGGACTAAATTATAAAAAGATACTACACCCAACCCAAATTAAGTTAGAAGACTTAAACAGAGAAGTGAAAAGTTGGTGAAGGAAGACTTCTATAAATTCTTATGGACTACACTCTATCACTAAAGGGGTAAACTTAATAATCCGATGAAGTACCTCCCTTATGATCTAACTAAAAATTTTTTAGAACGGTAAGATAACTATCAATTCTTGAACTAGCTTGGTACATATTTCTAATTTTTTTATTTACTTGAGGATGAGTAAGATTCAAGTTGGGGGGAGTGATAAACGCACAAATAATCATAATAAACATATTAATTAAGAGGTCAAATTACTTTTATTATTTAATCTTTGATTATTTTATAAAATATTTATAGGTAAAGCCCATCAACTTAAAGAGCTCAATTTTAGGAGTCCAACGATGCAAACGGCACTCAAATCGGATTTAGAATGAGTTCGGAATTGATTTTACAATGATTTATCTATTTTGCACGCATCTCAAAGCAAAGTCGGCACCAACTGCCGAGTTCATCATTTTCTCACGCGAACTTTCTTTTTTTCCCGATTCTTCTCTTCTTCCAATTCAATCGTTCCCTCCACCAATCAAGAAATAAATTGGATTGGAAATTCTTAAATTGGAAGAATAAGCTTTAGATGGAAGGAATTTTGATTCCGTCCGCGATCTTTCCGGGATTTCTCTGCGTTCGCGTCGTCTCTGCATTCGAGCATCTGATATGGAAACAGGGAGCATCTTCTCCACATCTGGGCCTCTACAAATAGTAGCAAAGAGGAGGCAGAGGGGGGAGGCATCTGTTCCCAGGTTCCAGGAGCCATTAGGAGTCCCCAAGAGCTGTCCGAAGGTTCTGTAGCATTTGTAGCGTGGAGGCTATGTTCTGCGTCTGTGGGATTCGTGGAGAGTTCTGTTCTGCATCCATGGGCATTGGAGATTTTGTGGAGGCTGCTCTATTCCCAAGAGCCAGTGGGGAGTTCTCAGGCGGCCGTTCGTGGGCGTTCTTCTTGGAGGCTCGGCCGTTCGTGTGCATTTTCTTGGAGACTCTGTCCTTATCCATGGAGGCTGCTCTGTTCCCAGAAAGAGTTTGTGGCTTAGAGGCAGAGGAAGAACAGAGGGCTCGGTTCAGCCCGTCTTCGGTCTGGTTCAACCCGGCTTAGTTTAGCCCGTCTTTGGTTTGGTTTAGGAAGAATTTGTTGCTTTCTTGTTGCCTTCTTAATGTCAGAAAATAAAACTCTTTAATTTTAGATTTTAATATGCACTCTTGGATGTTATTGAAATAAACTTTTATTCATGTTTAATTATTATTGAATTCTATTTAAGTAAAAATAATTTTTGACTGGTCTATTATTGAAAGGGATGGGCCATAATCTATGGGTACGGGTCGTGCTCTTATAAAGATAGATCATATCTTAATTATTATATACTATTAATTATCTTTTTATTTAAATTATAAATTTATTTTAAGATAACCGCTAAAGTCCCTATGGATTCGATCCCTTATTCTCGCTATTCTATTAGTGAAATTAAGGTGTTCTTATCGTTGCGCTACGACACACATCAACCCTAAAACCCTAAAACCTAAAACCCTAATCCTCTAAAACCCTAAACCCTAAAACCCCTAAAACCCCTAGAACCCTAAAACCCTAGAACCCTAAAACCCTAAAACCATAAACCCTAAAACCCTAAACCAAAACCCTAAACCCTAAACCCCTAAAACCATTAATCCCTAAACCATGAATCTCTAAACCCCTGAACCCCTAAAACCCTATTTAGCGACACACACAAATGCGTCGCTAAATAGCGACGCATTAAAATGTATCGCTAAACAGCGACACATTAAAATGCATCCCTATTTAGTGACACAAAATTGCATCGCTAAATAGCGATGCATTAAAATGCATCGCTAAGCTAAATAGTGATTCATTAAAATGCGTCGCTATTTAGTAACGCAAAATTGCGTCACTAAATAGCGACGCATTTGAATGCGTTGCTATTTAGCGATGCAAAATTGTGTCGCTAAACAGCGACGCATTATAATGCGTCACTAAACAGTGACGAATTTAAATGCATCACTAAATGTGTCGCTATTTAGCAACAAAAAATTTTGGAGTCGCTAAATCCATCGCTATAGCGACTGATTTAATGGGTCGCAATTGTGTCGCAAATTTCATGGGTCGCAATTGCATCACAATTCTGTCGTTATTTTACGACGAATATTTGCATCACTAAGTTGCGTCGCTATTTCATAAATTTCTTATAGTGTTAATCAAAATGAGCATATATATATATATATAAAAGAAGTAACAACATAAGCTTCTAACCTTTATCATTAAAATAGTCAGTGAGATTTGTTATATCTTATTAAAATAATTTTATATTAGATAAAAAATAGTTTAAAAAGTTTATAACTTAAATTCACCTACTACTAATTAATTTATACTCAAGTTTATAAGGCTACGTATATTCTGTTCGATAATAAGTTAATTGAGTCAATAGGTGAGTTTGAACTTTGAAAGTTGACTTAGATGTATAAAAATTGATGAATAGTGGTAAAGAGTCTCGCTATGATGTAAACCACATCTACAACTACATTACAAACCATCCCACTGAAACTAGATTCTGACTAGTGTGCTATGAGAACAACTCATTATAAAAAAGAAAAATTATAATACTTTATAAAAATAGTTTTACATAGAATAAAAAAATAATTTAAAGAGTTTATAATTTAAATACATCCATGGCTTGGTAATAGATTAATTGAACCAATATGAGTTTGGTTTCTTTGATTTGTTAGCAAAAGATAATGGATTTAATTTTTAAGAATATTTTTATTTTAATAGAAAATAAAAAATGATATCTGGAAATGTATTGGGTGACTGGCAATGGAAATAATTTTTTTTTAAATTATAACATTTGAAAGCATTTTAATGGTGCTATCCAAAGGAATGACGGCATTTGATCATCTATCTTTTCTAACTTTGTTTCTTGTCGGTGAAAGAGACAGCACAACAGAGCCATTCTCAAAAGCATCTCAACGCCTCACCATCTTGCAATGATGTCGCTTAGCTTACACAAGCTTAGTTAAACGTAGATAGGTAATCCAATGAACCAACTGCTTAATTTTTCTTCCACTCACCTAACACCTCTTAAGCTTTTATAAATCTACATTTTTTTCTTAATTAACAATAAAAATTTTATTTCAATGAGCGAGGCTTAACTAAACTGGACCCAAACCATTTGATCGGTCCAACTCAGGCAAGGATGTAGTGCTTTGAATTTGAAGAGGGAGAAGATTGCAAGCAAGCCAGGAGGAGGCCGTTGTGCCACCTCCCCATGACCTCTAACCTAGTCATAGATAAAGATTACTCATCTGGCTTGATCCCAGTCTCCTCCAGCGATACTTCATAATTAGTGCTGATGCCCTTAGAATAGCACTCTCAAAACTATTAAGCTTTCATAAACTCCAAATCAGTTAGCTATACTTAATCGGCTTGGCATGATGATCAACCTCCATATCGATCAATCAATTAGTGGCCCAAAAACTATCTTTCATTTCCATCATTCTTTTTTTCTTTCCTTTCAAATTGCATGCCATGTGTCATTTATTAAGAGCATAGACCTAGTCACCTCATCCTAATTAGTTTATGGTGTAAACAATTATATACTAAAAATTATTGGGTCCCTGTGCACATTTCATGCTTTAAAGATTGCATTGAGCATTGTGAATATGTGGCATCTATCTTTGATATATTTGCGGTGCTCATCTTGGACCTATGCAACAAATGATCTCAATATGTGCATAGGCCTTTACAAATGTGTGCATAACTTCTATTTATCTTCACTTCTTTTTCAATGATAAAATGTCAAGATAGCATATAACAATGAGAATGGCAGCTGTATAAGTTTCTCCTTCGTTATTTTCTTTTCTTGTGACAGAAGAATAACAATGGTAATAATAGATATTGTCCTTTCTTTTTTTTCTTTAGTGAATGACGATTATGCATTATAAACTATCATGGATCATGGTTTCACATTTTTCCTTTTTTTTTTTCCTGCACGATGGAGATAACAACTATGGCACTAGTGATGAAGGAAAAGAGAGAGAGAGATGGAAAAGAGAGAAAGATGATTATAAGATTTTATTCTTTTTTATTGAATGATGGTGCTAATGATGGGAGCACCAAATATGATGGAGGAACAAACAAGAAGAGGGTTTGGGGCTTGCATTCTTTTTTAGTAAATAATAATGATAATAACAATAGTAATTATACATATGAAATGTATAGTAGAAAAATGAACAAAAAGGAGCTCAAGAGATTCAGAGATAAAAGAGATAAAACATGTGCATTAGTGAAACAATATCTAAAGAGTTCAGTGCCGTATTTTCATAGATAAAGTAAGCATGAAAGAGGTGATCAAGGCCACACAGTTAGATAATGCGCCTACAAATGGTGAGTCCATCACCGATACAAACTAGTGACATCTCAATTCGAGAATCAGCAGCCAAAAAATTATTAAACTTCACTTGATAATTTCTTGCTTCATTGAACTTCTCAGGAATGGAAGGATCCACTGGAACAGCCACGCTACCAGACCAAAGTGTGTTATCATATGCAATAACTCCTCCAACCCTAATAAGTTTTAGCAAACGTTCATGATATTCTCCATTATTCATCTTATCAGCATCCACAAATGCAAAGTCAAAGAGGTCATCTTCCTTTACCTGCACTTGTCCAAGAAGTTGCACAGAATAGTAAAATGAACATAATAAATATCATATAAAAAAATATTACAAATTCTCTTGGTTAACAGTAGCTTAGCCATATGATGACTGTTTAGTTTGAGCAAGAAAATATAATTTTCCTTTTATGTGTTGACCTCAGTATTAGGTTCTTACTTAGCTTTAAAAGACAGAAGCATCCACATGGATAATTTAGAATATATTGTTTTACTTTAGGTAGTGGTGCTAAGTAATGAAAATGGTTTTAGAGTAACTTGACAATAGAAACTATTCTTTAAACTATCATTTTGCATCATTTAAGTATCAAGTAAATTGCTCACTAAGGTCCTCTAGATAGTTAAGAGATTTATGATTGGATTATAGAATAATTTATACTCCTTAACAATAGATGTTTCTAACTAATACATCTAGCTACTTGGAACCTGCATATCATGCTGACAAAAGGGAAATCAGAAGTTATTTCATAGTGGTTTCTTCGTGACAACATAAGAAAAACAATTCAATAAATTTGGTAAGGATGTTAATATATATCTTTGTGACTTAGCTCCATCTAGTGATAAAAACATAAATTTTCTTAACGTCAAACATTTTAAAATTTATGTCAACATCAACTTTAGGTTTTTCTTCTCCAATCATGAACACCTTTACCATTAGCATCTACACGGCTTAACCAATTTTCAGTTTATTCTTTGATAGGTAAGGCATATATTCTGTTGCCTATACTATTAGCAATACTACACTTAAAGATAAAACAAAAAGAAATATTGCGCACTTAAAAATAATAAAAAAACATAATATCATGCACCAAGAAAGATATTATACTTAATATTGTTGATGTCCGGTGAATGCTTACCTCTCGAATCATTTTATCAAGAACAGGAAGTGCTGCTGACTCAATGAAATTAATTTTGTTCTCAACGCCTGCTCTTTGGATAAATGGCAGCCCTATCTTATAGTATGATTTTTCCATGTCGATTGCCGTTATCTACAACAAGGGTATAAAGAAGAAGAAGAATGAGTTATGAAATATTTTTACATCTCAACTTTCTAGAACATATTGACAATTAAACTAAAATTAAATATTAGTTTCTCATCCATGATCTTGGCTGGGCTAGTATTATTTGCATATTTATCAGAGGCATAAACTCTACAAACAAATTTTAAAACAACAATTAAATGCAAAATAAATTTAATAAATTATGCATTTTCCTCACTAGTTAGGTAATCAAACTATCACTAAGGGAAACTAATGACAAGAGCTATATGTTGTTATAAAGTTGACAAGAAGTATGATATCAAGAAAAGAAGAAAGGAATTGAAGCACCTTTCCATCATCAGGTAATGCCAGTGCTGTTGTAAGCAGTGAATAACCTGTGAACACCCCAATCTCTATTGTCTTTTTTGCATTCAGGAGCTTTAGAAGTATGGAAAGAAGTTGGCCTTCATCAGCAGGCACGCTCATTAAACCCCTATTATATCAAGAAATTTAAATAACATATCTAATAACCAATTATAATCACCTCAAAAAACCATAAGCATTGGTGAGGCATAATTAATTAAATATTGCATGAGTTTATATGTATTTGTGTGGCTAAATAAATGGTTTGCAGTATTTAGTTTTATAGAGATAAGACTAGATATGTTGGAGATTATAAAGATTGGAGACAAAGAGGAAAGGAGAGAAGAGTTGGTAGTAGAAGAGGAGTTGGCAACAGTACTTACTGGTTTTGGTACCAAGAAAGAGAGAGATGTTTTAAATGAATGACCTCCTCAGAAATTGTAATATATCCACTTATAAGGCTTGATCTCATGAGATTCGTTATTTGATGTGTCTAGCATTTCTATCTTGTTCATATATGGTTATTTTTGAAATTAAAATAATTCATGCCAATTATGCTATGAGACCTAATCTTATGGAATTTCTAATTTCATGGGATTCCTAATTTTACGGGATTGGAGGTTGAGCATTCCAATCATGTCACATCTATGGTTTTAAAATTTTTAAATTTAAATGATTTTGAATTTGTGTGATATGGTTCTGGCTATGAGGCGTTTGTTAAGATCTGCCAGCCAGTAATATTCTGCAAACAGAGAGATCGGTCATGGAGATGGACAGTGAAAATTTATAAACTACCATAAGACTGTGTGGGTGATTATTGGTTAAACACACGTCTACTCTTGGAAGTAAATTGGTGATGGGGCGCCCACTTTTACAGTAAGTTGATGAAATGATGCGTGCGTGTGAGAGAGAGATTCCTTGAACCACTCAGAGAACCATGTAACAATTACTACTCTGGTACTGTAATTTAACCAAATACATGGTGTGCATCATTTGCTTCCACGATTGAAGTAAGACTTGAGAAATATTCAATGGTTCAATAGTTTCTAGCGGTGTTTAATTAAGAGTTA
The DNA here is from genome assembly GCA_900491605.1 of Calamus simplicifolius. Taxonomy (NCBI): domain Eukaryota; kingdom Viridiplantae; phylum Streptophyta; class Magnoliopsida; order Arecales; family Arecaceae; genus Calamus; species Calamus simplicifolius. The sequence continues at coordinate 13,386 of UESW01004929.1, read as the reverse complement.
GAACTTGCCTTGGGTGTTTCATGGTCTCCTCTCTCAATCCCTTGAGTTGCTCATGCTCTCGTGGGTAGACACTTGTGTCCAATATATACTGCAGAGAAGAAAATGGTTAGCTGGAAGAAAAAATAAATCTCCAAATAAATAGAGAGTCATCATCTTCAAGGAGGAGAAGAGAAAGAACTGACTCTATGAAGGGCATCACTTTGCAAGAGGTTCTTGTAGGTTGGTGCGTTTCCTCCCGCGCTGGCCATGAAGGACTTCTCTAAAGAGATCTCTCAGTAGATTGGCTGATTGATATTTTAAGTCACTCTTCTTCCTCTATTTATGGTTCTTTGGGAAATGAACCAGAACCAGCTCTTAACAACATTTCGAGAGGAGAGATAAGAATATGTTATGGTCATCCTTCTTCCCCTTATCTTATCTCGTTTGGAAAGAAAGATCAGGGAATATGAATAATTTTGTTAAAAAAAATATCAGATTCCCAACAGATAATTTAGATTATTCTATAAATAATTACTTTAAAGAATATGTACCAAATATAGCTATATGATAGCTTATTTAAATTATCCGTAATCTATGCCGGCTACCAAACGCATAAAAACAAAAGCATAGTTGGCATCTCCACTATACCATGATGAATTATTATTTATGGTCCCACGTTGATGCTTAAAAAAAGGGCAGGCTTTCGTAGGCGGCAAGCTATATGGTTTTGGCCTTTTGGGAAATGAGACGGTGTCGGTTGATCCTTTCAGAGATCTCTGGATTTTTGTTCTGGAGTTTTGATCGACGACAGAGCTTCACGTTATTTTCAAATGAGCCTATGGTTGATTTCTTTCATACTTTTAATATTTCATTGTCAGTTGTTGTCAAAAGTTGCCCTCTTTCTTAAGATTTCAATATCCATGGAAGAAAATTTGCTAATGTAGCGATCAGAGAGTGGCAAGATAAGAACAAGAATGGAGTGCCATAGACTCTAGCTTTGATGCCTAATGTCATCTTTCTTGAGAATTAAGAGTTTTATGGCATGAATAGGGGAGGAATTTTAGAGTGCCTAGCTTAACTTTCCACTCCCACATACCTTAGGTGGCCAAGAGGAACATCATTCATTTTTCTTGAGAATTAAGAGCTTAGATCACCAAATTATCCTTCCTCTCATAATTTAGATCTCAAAGCTTAAAACTCTTCTTAGTTTTTGGAAAGTTCATTCCAAAACCTAAAGCAAGGTCTTTCCTTAGCATACACTTGTATATCATGATAGAAGGCAGCTTGATCAAAGATTGAGGTCTTGGGATGTTCAAGAAAAGCATCTTGGAAACTATACCATCCTCAAGACTACCACCCTTTAAATTTCATAGGGGATGTGAAGCTCTTGACTAGTTATGATTGATTATGTCTTGGATGGTATAGCTCTCACCTCTTGGGTTCAATTCTAAGCGGCTTGGGATATTTAGTATTTTTGGCCCCTTATTGTTTCTTCTAACATAAGTCATGATTTCATGAGATTGGTGGTCTACTTTGGAGTCTCTGTATCTTAGGAAAAAAAAAACTAGTATAAAAAGCTTTGGACTATCTCCTACTCGATGGGAACGATGGGATGTAATATTGCAGATGGTGTTCCTAGTGAAAGATATGTTGTATGAATATGATAGTAATTTCAAACCTATTTATATAATGAAGAGAATATCTTGTCGACTACAATATATACTTTTCAAAAAATAAGAGATTTTTTTATTACATGAAAATACAATAATGGAAATATCTGGTCGACTAAAACATATACTCCATTACATGAAAATATAATAATGCATTGCTTATTGAAAAGTCAAAACAACTTTATTGAGAAAATCAGTGACACTATAAAGATTCTAATTTCAAGCGGGCAACCCATGATGTTTTGGCCCACTATCTTTTGGTGTTTTGCCTTTATGGATTATGGAAAAGACTTTGTGCACCGCTTTCAGTTGATAAAGCCATGCACCGGATGCAGTTATTGACTATGCACCCATGCATGCCACGGCCTATTGAGCCATGGCGTGCTTTGCACGCATGTTCGACCAATATGCGCGTCCGATGCGCGGCGATGAACAAAGACTTTTCCTATAGATTATAATTTAATGACCTATAAAGGCTATGAAGTCCAAATACCAAAATAGAGGAGGCCTAAACATCAAACATCAAGAACCAATTGTGCCTGCCAAAAAGACGAACGAACCAATCAGAGAGATGAGGTGAGGCCCTCAGATTAGTAACTGATCAACAGGAACAATGTTTGAGCTGCCAGTCCTTGGTCTTCTCCTTTGGAAAAATCCCTCTGTTGTTGGTTCAGCAAGAATGACTCTTGCCCAATCATGAAGAGATGCAGTAATAGCATGAATAAAAATAACAAGATATCTTCATTGCTATTCATGCATCTATTACCTTGACATATTGATGTTTCTTGTTTTGAACTATTCTCTCTCTCTTTTTTCTAACAGAAATATCTAAAATAACTACATACCAGTTACTCTTCTGATATCAAATATTAGTAGTAATATTATTAGTATTTTCAAAAAATTCAATAATTTATAGTTTAATTTGTAAAGTGGTCTGTGATATATAAAAATTAATGATATATACAAGGTCCTAACAATTAATTCCCATACAATTTTAAAATTTAGAACTTGCCATTCTTGTTTCTTGGTTTCGGTCACTTCTCTCAAAGCCTTGAGTTGTTCATACTCTAGTGGGTAAACATTTGTCTCCAATATATACTAAGAGAGGGACCAAAAAAAGGGTTAAAAATAAGGTAACAAAAACTCATCCAAATAGAAAGAAGTTCTCTTTATTCGCTCGAAGAGAAAAGAAACTCCCTTTTCTTGCTTTGCCTGGTAATATTTCATTGGTGGTGGTTCTATTTTATTTTATTTGGTAACCACTTACAGGTATACTCAATCTGAGATAATTCTCAAATATTAATCCACTAATTAATTAAGTAATAATTACATCTTTTTTAAAAATTAAAAATGCCTATTTTGATGGGAGTAAGCGGTGGAAGAAAGTTAAAAAAGTCTGTAAATAGAGATTCCTTATTAGATTTTTGATATCACATCATACATGAGAAAATTATACGGAAGCAAAGAGAAATTGGATCCCTAATCAAGAGCAAATCCTAAGGGCATACACCACGTTTGGAAGCACTCAACTCAATCAAGATTGAAAGTACTAAACTCAATCAAGATCCTGATCCAGATACTCAAAGGTAAATCATAAACAATGGCTATACTCAAAGGTAAATCATAAACAATGGCTGAAGATAATACATTGATCCTGTTATTATTTCATGAATTAATCTATACAATATATGTGTAGATTTGTATAGATCTCTAACAGTTGTATTAGAGCCTCAATACCTCTGCCTTATTTGTTGCAAATGTTTAATTTAATTATTTTGGGATCTAATTAAATTTTTTAGAGCAACTTATTATCTCATCCTCATTGCTCATATGGCTAGTGTGGCATTCTTGATCTCTATTTCTTAGTTTTGGTCTCTATTTCTCTCATATAAGGATAGTCTTTCTCTCATACAGTAATAGTTCAAAAGGATAGTACCATGGATTATTTGATCCAATAAGCATATGGTATGGATATTACGTTGGATAGGGTTTAAATAAAAGATAACGATATTAAAAAGCAAAAGAGTTAAAGGTATGGTGGTTAAGTCTTGGTCTTCACGTTCAATTCACGGGAAGACCACCTCGAAAGCCCCTTTCTTGAGCGGAAGCGTGGTATGTTTTTGGCTTACGCTTTCCGTTTCTTTCCGTTTTTCTTACGATTTTTTGTCGTGATCAGGCCACGGGTTTTCCATTTTCCTCACAATTTTTTTCTCGTGGACGTGCCTTTTCCACTCTCCCTTGCCGTAACAAGATGACACGGATGAAAGGACAGATCTCATGATTCACGATTATTAGAAAAGAGAGAGAGAGAAAAATTTTTTGAGATATAATTTATGTAATCATATTCATTATGATAAATAGACTTGGCAAACATATCTATTCGGCTAGCCTATTTGAATGCTTGATTTTTGGCTTTTCATATAATTTTTTTTAAAAAAAAGATAAAATAGCATCTTATCCTTTGATTGAATTTTAAATACATACATTATCTCTTTAATGTATTGATATGATTTATTTATCATATGATTTGTTTTATCATTTGTTTCTTAAGTTTAAAAGTTTTTGTATTAAAACATACTTTCTGATTCTTTATGCCTACGATGTTTTACGCCCAAGAGAATAATGAGTTACAACCATACATGTTTTAATTAACAAAAAAAATTTACTTAAGAGATAATTTTGAAATTGCATTAAATAGATGCTTGGTATGCTATTACTCCTATTTTATTAGATTTTATATTATGCATGAACAAAATTATATTTAGTGGTAATAAAAAATTACAATGCAAATTCTTTTAAGGTTTGATTGACCAATTGGTATCTTAAAAAGTGAAGATCGTGGTTACTTAATTGGTTCCGTTGACTGACCTAAGGAAAGCAATGGGGACCCCACCTCGGCTGGCCAATTCGATTGATTCAGACCTTAATTTGGACATGTTATGTTGATTAAGATCACTATTCACTACCTAATAATCATGCTAAACACCACAAGGGGAAAAAATATTGCGACGCCCAAATGCTTTGCAATTGCGTCGCTAAACATGCTATTGCGATGCAATAGCGACGCAATGACAGCGTCGCTCAGATGTCCGTCGCAATATCCATTTATCGCAATTGCATCGCAATATTGCGACTCTCTGCGACGCAACAGTGCGTCGTAATATTGCGACGCATCCAATTGCGTCGCTAAATTTAAAACTAATTTTTAATATTTAAAATTATTATTAAATATTGCAACACATTCAATTGCATCGCAATATTGCGACGCATCTAGTTGCGTCGTAATATTTAATAATATTTTTGATATAATAGCGACACAATTTGAGTCACTAATGCGTCGCAAATAAATTTTTTTTAAAATATTGCGACGCAAGGTCATTGCGTCGTAATATTTATTAAAAATATTTTAGATATAACGACGCAATTTGAGTCGCTAATGCATTGCTATTAAATTTTTTTTTAAATTATTACGATGCCAGGTCATTGCGTCGTAATATTAATAATAATATTTTAAAAATATTAGCGATACAATTTCAGTCGCTAATGCATCGCAAATTAAATTTTTTAAAAAATATAAATATTAAAAATTAAAACGGTTAAAATAATTTCGTTAAATTGAAATATTGATAGAAATATTTTTCACTCATATTGATCCAAACAATAATCAATTTTTAAAAATAATTCATATATTAAAATTTTGAAGTTTTCATGTACAACATAAAAAAAGGAAAAAAATACATCAAGAATCTGAGCGATCACGTGGAGGCTGGAGACCCTGCGATAAGCGGCTAACCATATCCTGCAAATGACGCATCTGATCTCGCACGTCTGCAAGCTCCTGATCCCGACCTCGCATACGCTGCTCGAACTCATTCTCGACCTCCTGCCAAACGTCCTGCCGAACCTCCTGACGAACGTTCTGCCGAACCTCCTCCGCAATAGATCTCCGAATGTCGTCTAAACGCTCGGCAGGAATATCACCAGAAAATCGCGAGCTGGAGGCCTGATGGGGAAAATATGCAGAAGCTCTAGTGCCCAGACCATAGACCCTGCGGTCTCACGGCTGGGCACCAACAGCCTCCAAAAACACACGCCGACTCTCCTCTGCTGAGAGTTCGACGGGCGTCTCCCCATCAGTGGAGTCGACCTGCGATGCCTGGGAGGGAAGCTCCTCGACTCGTGTCTTTAAATTATAAAATCAACAATAAATGAGTTAATAAATTTCTCAAAATAAAATTTTAGAAATTAAACAGATACTACATAAATCTAATTTCTTACCGCAACCTCCCGTGATCGCGTGTCGACCCAGGAACCGTCCCTCCTGGTGTGTGTCGCCTGAATAGACGAAACTCACCAGGATCTCCGCCCTCCTGCTCAGACTATAATAATAAAAAAATTGATATTAATACAAATATTTATAAATAACTAAATTAGTAATTAAAATATTTATGTTTTCTTACCATACGCCGTCTGTGCTCCTGAATCGAAATGGAGCCCGAAGTATGGCGGGAGAGACCCGTGCCAGGACCGCCCTTCTCGGATCGGCGGTTCGTGCTGGCTGATGCGGACCTCCTGCGCCAGCCATCGGACTGCCAGGCCTGCTGCCACTCGTGCCAAATACCCTCTGGCACGTGAAGGACGCTGACCCGATGACCTCCAACGATGAAGCATGTCGGAGTATCGGCGTCCCGTCAGAGCCTCCCATGCTGCCCTAATGGCATCATGGCTGGCAGGGTCCCACGTAAACTTTTTCTGCATTAAAATAAACAGTTAGTTTCAGAATTTATTAAGATTAAGAAATTTTATATCACTGATAAATTGTATTTAATAAGTTTACCTGAAACTCAGAAAAATAAAACTCCCTCGTGGCTGGATACGTGGCGCCAATCGTAGCCACTGGGATCTGCACGCCTCTGAAATACGGCGCTGATGTGGCTGGATACATGATGCTGCTCAATAAATCTGTTAAAAAAATGCATGTTTATAAGTAATTGACTTAAAAACATAAACATATATTTTTAATTAGTATATACTTACAGCCCATGAGCATCAAGTCGAAGTACGGTGCGGCCGATGGTGGAAGAACTCTCGGAGGTATGTGCCGATCGGCTGGATGGTAATACCAATGCAGGATGCCGACTGCTGGAGAGATCGAAGGCTGTGCGATGTGTGGAGATCCGAACTCTCCATCTCCAAAGCTCATGTGATCTGATGCAGCAGGCTACGTCCCTGCTCACTCCGTATGTCGTCGGTAGATCTACCTCTGCCCGTCATACTGAAAATACTAAAGATTCATGCAATTAAATTACGATTAATGATTGACTATGTAAAAATTTAACACTTATAAAAAAAGTTAAATTTAAAAAACCTCTATGTTTAATCGGTGTCATTTGTTTCGTGAAATGTTGGTTCAACATCCGATGCCGTATCGGACTGCGATTCAGTTTCATTATCATCGGAAGGAAACCGAACATTTGCATCCGCAATTTCTTGGACATCACCATTTGGATCTCTAAGTGATGTTTCAGGAGCCCTTGTGTCGTCCTCAATTGCATGCATTTCCATCTCATCCTCTTGAAATGCAGGGCACTCGGCTGATTGACTTGATGAACTCTCCTCTAATACGATTGTTGAACGTGGGACGATTTTAGAAACGGCCCACCAATCTCGCTTGTCGTTGCGCAAACTTGGATATCCGCAGTAAAACACTTGCTGAGCTTGGGATGCAAGGATGAATGGGTCATATTTCTGCAATCTTCGTCGATGGTTCACTTCAACCAAATTGTAGTCGTTATGAACCCTTTTGCCCACAGGAACTATCGGATCGAACCAATCACAACGAAACAATACGGTTCGTTTCATAGGCCAACCGGGATATTCAACTTCAACCACCTCTACTAACTTTCCATAATAATCCTGCATATTTGCTCCAACACTTTCTCCTTTAACACACACGCCCCAGTTCTGCGTGCCTCTTGAAGCTGCTAATCGTTCAATCTGAAATTTGTACCCATTACAAAATAGCCAGTAGAGGTGTTACGGTCTTCAATGGCCATTGCGATAGACATTTAATGAAAATATTGTCGGTTGTGGACCATGGACCGTTTACCTATAAATTAATAAGCTATTCACATCCAATTCAAAAAATAAAGCCATTATGAAATTGATTGAGTGATACTACTCACAAATTCATAAAACCAGTAAGCAAACTCCGTTTCTAATTTCTGCCCAATTGCAACTTGACTGATGTCGGGATTCATCTGTCGTTGTCTATCACAAACATCCTTATGGGATGAAAGGATTAAAACTATGTTAGCAATTAAATATTATGGTATATTGTAATTTAAATTAAAGTTCCAATTAAGCATTGAAGTATACACTTACTCAATATATGGATCGACTTCTCTACAGTTCATTAGGATGTAATAATGTGCTGCATTATACTCCATATCGCTAAGATTTCTTGACTTCTGCCCACCAAATGAACGGCCGATAGCTTTAAAAATTGATATTCTACCGTCATTAGGTTCTCCTTCGTCCACACATACGTCATCGTTACGACCAAGATTTCGGCTCCTCGTGTGGACGTGACCCTCAAAGTAATGCGAGGCAAAAGCTGAAACTTCTTCGACCAAGTGTGCATTGCATATAGAACCTTCAACCCTTGCCTTATTACGCACATTATTTTTTAACTTCTTAAGATACCTATATGTAAAGTTGAACAAAAAATTAACCAATTTTCTCGCAATGAAATAATATTTGAAATGTCAACATATCTTAATGATGTATATATTTACCTCTCGAAAGGATACATCCAGCGATACTGCACGGGACCAGCTATGCTCGCTTCGTATGGCAAGTGAACCGGTAAATGCTCCATTGAGTCAAAAAAACTGGGAGGAAATATTCGCTCAAGCTTGCATAAAATAATTGGAATTTCCTCCTCAAGCCTTGCCATGGATGCAGAAGTAATGACTGCGGCAGATAACTCCTTGAAGAACAAGCTGAGCTCCGTAATTGCCTTCCAGACATGTTGCGGAAGCAACTCACGAAAAGCTATAGGTAATAACCGTTGCATGAAAACATGGCAGTCGTGACTCTTCATGCCGAACAACTTGAGCTTATGCATGTCCACACACCTACCGATATTTGAGGCATAACCATCTGGAAATTTTAACCCTCTAAGCCAGTTACATAAAACTTCTCGTGAATTTCTGTCAAGAGTGTAACAGGCTTTAGGATAGGTCCCATCGGCACTCCTTCTCAAATCACCTCTTCTGCAGTACTGATTAAGTTCTTCTCTTGACTTTGCAGTATCTTTTGTTTTTCCCGGGATGTTTAGCACCGTGTTAAATATGTTATCAAAGAAATTTTTCTCGATATGCATAACATCCAAGTTGTGCCGGATGAGATTTGTGCTCCAATAAGGCAAATCCCAAAATATACTCGCTTCTTCCAGTATGTTCTTTACATATACGGCCATTTATTCTATCTGCATCTGGTTCCCATGCATACATCAACCCCAAATGCTCTATAGTATCAAATATATCCGTGCCGGACCTAACCGGTTCGGCAAATTTTGTGACTGCTTTGTTCTTCCGGAAGGCGATCAAGTTACGCCTGTAAGGATGATTTGGGGGCAAGAACTTCCTATGGTTATCAAACCATGACTGCTTACCACTCTTCTGCAATGTAAATGCATCCGAATCATACATGCAATGAGGGCATGCCAGACGTCCAGCAGTGCTCCAACCAGACAACATTGCATATGCCGGGAATCACTTATTGTCCACATCAAAGCAGCTCTCATGATGAAATTCTGTTTCATAGAAATGTCGTAGGCTACGACTCCTGTTTCCCACAACATTTTCAATTCGGCCACCAACGGTTGCAAGAAGACATCAATCTTTTCCTTTGGATTTGATGGTCCTGGAACCAAAACGGTTAAAAACATTGCAGTATCTTTCATGCACTTCCATGGAGGAAGGTTATATACAGTCAGTATCACAGGCCAACATGAATACTGTTGCCCCGCTTGACCAAATGGTTGGAAGCCATCGGTACAAAGACCTAATCACATTCCTTATATCTTCAGCGAAATCAGGATGATTTTCATTGAAATGCTTCCAAGCCTTTGAATCTGATGGATGCCGCATTTCATCCTCTTTAGATTCATGTTCGGCATGCCATCTCATATCAGCAGCTGTTGCCTCAGATCTGTATAATCTCTGCAGGCGTGGGTAAGAGGAAAGTAATGCATCCTCTTGTAAGGCACACTTTTCCTCCTACTTGTACTAGCTCCTCCTTCGTGTTTTTGTACCTCGATTGCCCACAAATCTTACACCATCTCAGCTCTGAGTCTTCACCCCAAATATCATACAATTGTTCAAGCAACAATCGATCTTATTAACTGGGAGCCCAAGCCCACGCAACAACTTCTTTGTTGCGTAAAAACTGTCTGCTACAACATTATCATTTGGCAAAATTTTCTTGATTAACCCAGCTACAGAATTGAACGCCTTTTCTGATAATCGATGTTCTGCCTTAATATTCAACATTCGAGCAGCTGTAGACAACTGGGAATGACCCTCACAACCAGGATACAATTCTTGATTTGCAGCACGCAACATATCATAAAATTGCTGTGCATCTGGATTTGGTTCTTCCATAAATGTATTCTGATTGAATTCATTACCCGATGCATTCATCACCATTTGTTCATATGTGTTTAAATTCACAAATGGTTCATCTACGGGAATTGACTCTTGTTGGCCTATAACAACTGCTGGAATATCCTCTGGTTCACCATGACAGTACCAAACATAGTAATCAGGAACAAACCCCTTCTTACACAAATGCACCTTAACAGTTTCACATCTCTGTAGGCTTTATTCTGACACCTGTGGAAGTTGCATGGGCACCTAATCCTAGGCCCATCCATCCATTCAGGTTGGCTACATGCAAATGCGATAAATTCTTCCAATCCATTCAGAAAATCTGGATTAAGCAAGCCATCTTTTATCCTTGCATACATCCACGAGCGAGCCCCGCTCATTTTTGACCGACTTATACAAAGTCTGGTAAACCATTAAAGGAAACCACAAAATAAAACTATATTAGTATTACTAAATATATAACTAAATTATTTCTTTTACACAACTAAGGTTAATAATAACCATTTAAATCATTTATAACTAACCAATTTTTTTCTACGATCCTTGGCGTGCTAGCAAGGACCGAGGCACAGGTTCATGGCTAATGCTAGGGCTTGAGTTCGGGTCGGGCCGCAAGGCGGTCCGTTTAATCATGAGACTTCACAAGCATTCAAGTGTCCTAAATTAATTCTACCTTCACTCCATGTCTAAAAGGTAAGGCCCTATCCCATTCAAGAATATTTTTTGTGATATGTTATTCTGCTATTAATTATCATCGATCGGTTACGTTGAAATTTCGGCAGCATTTCCCCATATGTTCTCCTAAATGTGTGGCATATAAGCCACACTAGGAGAACGTATGAGCAAATACAAACCGCAATCTCACCCAACGATGATTAATAGCAGACTAACATATCGCAAAAAAATATTCTCAAACTGTCCACCAGGACAATTTGAGAATTTGCAAGACTAAGGCTTACAAATTCTCAAACGGGTCTAAAGGTTATAGTGCTGTGATTAATAATATGGAAGTCCGAAGACAATCGAACTTATGCTTGTTATTCTTAACTTCTTGTCAATTATACATATATAGGAATAGTGTTCTATATATAGTCACTGACTTCTTAAGATTATTGTGTCGAATACAAATGTTTGTGAAGACTAAAATATAAATCATTGAAACTACTAATTTGTTGCTGAAATTAAATAATAATACAACAAGACTTTCTATCTAGCATTACATAATTTAATGCATCATTCAATTTGAAGCAGAATGTAAATAATCAAGACATAACAATTGTAAATAACTACAAATGCACAAATATTATTGCATAAACATTCTGCTTAAATTAATTATTGCATAAAATTATGCAAATTAAATAATAATACAACAAGACTTTCTATCTAGCATTACAAATATTATTGCATAATCAAGACATAACAATCAGTCTATCCAAGAGCCCAACTAATGACATAAATTAATTAATTTATAACTAATCTAATAAAAAATTAGATTAGTGGTCACATTTTTTTTAATATTTGTCATCAAATTATTTGAAAATATTTTTAATAACAATAAAATATAATAGAATCTAAATTTTTATTTAATTTTTTTTCATGAGTCTTTAAAAAAAAATTTGAAGGGCCGGGGTTGGGAAAACCCCCTAGCTGTTACTTTTTTTTAAAAAAATTAAGTTTCCCATGTTTTAAAATATATTTATAATTTTTTATATTTATCATCAAATTATTTGAAAATAATTTTAAAAATAATAAAATATGATAGAATCTAATTTTTTTTGTTAATTTTTTTATGAGTATTAATTTTTTTAATTGAAGGGGGGGCGTGGGGGAAAAGCCCCCTAACTGTTACATTTTTATTTTTTTTTTTTATCTGGCCACCGTGGCCGAAGAAGATGAACGGGAGGGGGGGGACCCCCCCTAACTGTTTTTTTTTTTTTTGCGGTGGCCTGGCCACCATGGCCAGGCCACGGCCGGCCACGGCAGCGGCCGTGGCCGGAGAGGACGGCCACCGTGGCCGTAGAAGACAAGGGGGGGGGGAACCCCCCCAAACTGTAAATTTTTTTTGGTGGCCTGGCCACCGTGGCCAGGCCACGCCGGCCACGGCAGCGGCCGTGGCCGGAGAAGACGGCCACGGCAGCGGCCGTGGCCGGAGAAGACGACCTCGGCAGCGGCCGTGGCCACAGAAGACGGCCACGGCCATGGCCGTGGCCGGAGAAGATAAAGGGAGGGGGTCGGGAAACCCCCCCCCCCCCCCCAACAATTTTTTTTTTTATGGTGGCCTGGCCACCGTGGCCAGGCCACGGCACCGGCCGTGGCCGTGGCCGTAGAAGACAAAGGGGGGGGTGGGTAAAACCCCCCCCAAACTGTCAATTTTTTTTTGGTGGCCAGGCCACGGCTGGCCACGACAGAGGCCGTGGCCAGAGCAGCCACGGCAGCGGCCGTGGCCGGAGAAGACGAAGGGGGGGTCGGGAAAAACTCCCCCAAAAAGAAAATTTTTTTTTTGGTGTGGCCTGGCCACCGTGTCCAGGCCACGGCACCGGCCGTGGCCGGAGAAGAGGGCCACGGCACGGCCGTGGCCGGAACCCTATTTTAAAAAAAAAAAGGAGAATGGGCTTACCTCGGTCGCGAGGGGACGCCGCCGAGTGGGGGGAGATTCCGCCGGGAGAGAAGAGGGGGCAGCCGGAGGAGCGGACGGACGCGGCGGCTAGGTAGGATAGGAAGAAGAAGAGAAGGAAGCGCGGGGGGGGGGGGGGGGTGGCCCGACCAAGCCTTAAATAGTGGTGATTAGCGACGCAATATATGCGTCGCTAATCCATCGTAATTTTTTTTTTTTATTTTTTTATGCAAAACATAGCGACGCAACTAATTGCGTCGCTAATGAGTCGCTAACTTGGCACCAATGTCCGGCAAAAATAATTTTTATTTTCTAGAAATTACGTCGCAAATGCGTCGTAATATTTTTTAATATTAATAACGGATAAAATTATATTTTTTAAAAAATAATTGCGATGCATTTATTGCGTTGCAATATTTTTTTTAATTTTTTTATTACATTTAAATTT